>CAEGAF010127351.1:0-15958 GCA_903067075.1 Micropoecilia bifurca
GGATGAATGAGACCTGGACGTTATGGTCCATTTGAATCTGATACGTATCGGATATGAGTCACATTCTAAAAGAATCCAACCTGAGCTGTTCACACTGCCATGAAAAGATCAGATACAGGTCGCATTACGGCAAAAACATCGGAATTGGGTCACTTCAGGCTGCAGTGTGAACGCAGCCTTAGTCGCTCGTCAGAGTATTGTAGTTCCACTGGGTCTTTGCTAATTGCTGCTGGCTAGTTTGAAGGAGCCGAGTGAAGGAGGTACATGGAATCAAACCCAGGATGACCACATTAAGGACTGGAGTCTCAAATTTAAAGTTGGATTATTAAAATGAATTATTCAGAGTGAGATTATATTACTACAATAAAGCATTAAAGATTCTTTCCACATCTTTTTCCTCAGTCCCTGCCTTTGAACGGCGCTATGTTGTTGTCATTAACATTTTGCGGTAAGTCACCAAGGCCTGTTTTAACAAACGCCTGATGTTTCAGGATCGCCTGCAGACATGACACTGGTTCCACCACATCACTTAGATTTAATGAGTCCCACATCCAGTTTCTACATTATTTCACTTAAAAGCGGGCCCCTCATATTTCCGCTCTAAATAAGAAACATGGCTGGTTTCTTATTGCAGGAAATCTGCAGGCTGCAGGTAGCCATCACTGAGCATGTCTGCTCCTCTGAGCCTCTAATGACGCTCAGGTTCCTGATCTCCACCGGCGCTCGTTGGGTAACAAGGCGATAATTACACACAGATGGAAAGCTGCTGAAAAACCAATAAAAACAACGTCTGACGGCGTCGCAGAGACGTTTCCACACTGGAAACGGATCCTTCTGTGGATCAACCGTTGAATATTGCATCAGCACTTCTGCTTTTTCACACTCCGATATTTTATTCATATTCGACTGCGACGGCGTTTTGTTTGACATTTTGTTGTGTGTAGATCAGGACTGCAACTAATCAATTAATGTAGTGATTAACCAATAAAAAATGGTGCAGATTTTACAATCTTTTCTTAACAGAACTGCATTAGAATTTGCAAAAAAAAAAATAATTTTTTTTTATGTAATAAAATAAACATTTTATTGCCTTAACCGTATTAACACAGGATTCCTTTTGTAAATTTGAACCAGGTGAAGCTAAAACTATCCAAACATTTTTACAGACCAAGGTGGGTTTATCTTAAACATAAATGGTATTTTTAAATAGTTTTGGCTTAATTACTGCTCTAAATATGTTGGGTTTATTTTTCACTAAATGACCTTTTTTGAGTTTGTACTTCAGTTAATGATTACTTTATTACAAAATTTAGCTCTCAGTAATTGATTAATCTTGATTAATTATGATTAATCTTATTAATTGTGTCACCCCTAGTGTAGATTCATAGTTAACAATATAAAAATCAGATTGTGAATGTATTTCTTGTCATATTTCTTGCTAAATAAAAGCGTTCCTGCTGATTTTTTCTCTCTTTGAGCTGCATCTTTTGGTTCTGCTCACTCAAAGTGACCCGTTCTGTTCCAGGCTGGGATGATCCGAACCGACTCGGATGAGTATTTTATCGAGCCGCTGGAGAAAGGCACTCAGGAGCTGGAGGACCAGGGCCGGGTCCATGTGGTTTACCGGCGGTCGGCGCTGCTGCAGGCCCCGTCTGACAGCTCACCGGACTACCAGCTGCAAGGTAGGAGGCCGACTGGCGGAAACACGGCTTACAGGCTGGACTGACATCAACTGGGGCTTCTGGATTACACAGAGTTGATCTGTTCTCTTAACGTGGGAGCAACAACTGCCTACAAATTTCTCATGACAAGATATGGAGCTAAGACAAAAGATCAAATACAAGAAACAGATTCCCTCAGTAGGAGAGGATCACAGCACACACTGCAACCTCAAACACCCCTGTTTTTATTGGGATGGAAAACATATCATGACAAAAGCATTTCATGTCTGTCGATACTGATAATTATTGATTAGTTTTTTGTTTTAAATATCTGAAATGCTGCCAAACTGGTTTCCTGATCTTTTCTGTTTTTTTTTATTTTTAAGCAGTTATGAGACACAAAGGTCAAGGTGCAAGACACTCAACAGGTTGTTGCTAGGCAACCAAAGAGCGAGTGAGTGGCTAGTTAGCCAAAGAGCGAGTGAGTTGCTAGGTAACCAAGGAGAGAGTGAGTTGTTAGGTAGCCAAAGAGTGAGTGAGTTGCTAGGTAGCTAAGGAGCGAGTGAGTTGCTAGGTAACCAAAGAGCGAGTGAGTTGCTATGTAGCTTAAGAGCGAGTGAGTTGCTATGTAGCTTAAGAGCGAGTGAGTTGCTAGGTAACCAAAGAGCGAGTGAGTTGCTATGTAGCTTAAGAGCGAGTGAGTTGCTAGGTAACCAAGGAGCGAGTGAGTTGCTAGGTAACCAAAGAGCGAGTGAGTTGCTAGCTAACCAAAGAGCTAGTGAGTTGCTAGGTAACCAAACAGTGGGTTAGTTAGTTGATATATCCAACCTTAGCTGGTCATGAGAGTTTGAGCGGCTAAAATCTTTCCTCTGCCTTCATTTCCCAGAATGCTGTGCGGTTCTGGATCAGAGTTCAGCAAAATTATTGAACATTCTATCATTCATACGTGTTATCTGTTGATATTGATCATGCGTCTGTTGTGATATCTATTGTTATTGATTTATTGTCCAGTGGTAGATGTATGACAGACTCACCACTGTTTCTGTGGCTGAACATGGTGGAGGCACCATTATGCTGCGGGCGGCTTTTTTATTGAAACGGAAAGGGAAATGATCTGAGGTGAATAAAAGTTGAATAGAGTTAAACACTAATCATTTATGGAAGAAAACTTGTTACAGGGTTACAGTGAAGTGGATTAAAAAAAAAAATTATCTGTTAGTGCGGTCCAGTCAAAGCCCAGAGATTAATTCAATTTGATTTAGAAACTCTGGAAAGACTTTGAAGATTGCTGTCCAGGTGAATAATGGGCAACAGCTTCAGTCTTTGACTTTGTAACATTGGCAGAGACCTGCCACAAAAACTTATTTTTAAATAGTAAAAAACATAAAATCCATGTTTCATATGACTTTGTGTTGATAGATGGCCATAAAATGAATTGAACTTTGTAGTTTTGATTATACTTCTTAACAATAAGAGCAGCATTGTAACTTATAGTCACAGCCATTTATTCACCTAAAAAAGAAGTTGAAAACTTTTTTTACTGTCACTTTTATTGTTATTGCAATAAATACAACAAAAATATTGATAAAAAACTTTAACTTCATGACACCCATTTCTATGATCACAGTTATGTATCAACATATTGGGAAATCTCTGTTTTTCAGATCAGTGAAACTCTATCATTGATCCTCAGGCTGCAGCGCCCCCTGGAGGTGGCAAAGTGATACAACTTCCTCTTTGTTGGCAGTAAAAGAAGAAAATAGCAATAATGCATTTCGTTAGAGGGACAAAAACTAAAACTAAATCTTATCTCACAAATCCCGATAATGTGCAACCAAGGAATAGAACTGTAGCACAGTGAATGATACAGGAAGTTAGAAAAGTAGTTAAAAGGTATTATTTCTGGTCTTTTTGATGAATATCCAACGTAGAGTTGACTCTGTTGCTCACCAACCTGCTGCATTGTTCATCTGTTAATGTGACTCCATGCCGTCCGCCTCCATCTTCATTCACATACAGAACCAATAAACTGGTTTTTATGATATCGCATGCAGGATGTGAGTAAACATGTGTTTAGTAATCATGAATACAGAACAGCAGGCATTCTTAGTCTTTGTCCTGATTACTTTTGGGGAAACTATTTCCTTCAATTTGTGCGTCCAAAATTATATTTTTCATTTTACCATACACTAGAAAATGAACTGTAAATCCAGTGGAAGGTTTATTTATCTCTGAGTTTCCAGTCATTTTAGGTAGAAATTACAACAACATAGAGAAATAATGACAGAAACACGATCTGCTATAGTCAATGTCCAATGCTTTTTGGAAACTTGCAATAATTCAACTAAATCAACAAATGTTCTTCATTTTTTTTACATTCATTTATTGGACTTTGTTTGAAAAGACACACACCGAACATGAAGTCCTCAATTTACATTTCTTTTGAAGACTCAGAACGATTCAGTTAGCGTTAAAAAACTGATACACGATTTCTGCTTTTGAGAAAACTAACTTTTGTTCAAACTAGCCTTTTAATTAGCCACATGCTAAGCAACATTTGGTTTTCTGATGTGAAACAAGAGAAATCTGTATTTAGGTATGTTGTGCACAAAGTAAATAATTTAGTAAATCTTTCGGTAACACTTTATTTGAAGGGGGCGAATAAGACTGACATGACAGTTTCATAAACATGACATAACCTGTCATGAACATGACATGACACTGTCATGAACATGACACGACACTGTCATGAACATGACACGACACTGTAATAAACATGACAACATTTGTCATGAACATGACATAACACTGTAATAAACATGACATAACACTGTAATAAACATGACATAACACCTGTCATGAACATGACATGACACTGTCATGAACATGACATGACACTGTCATGAAAATGACATGACACTGTCATGAACATGACATGACACTGTAATAAACATGACATAACACTGTAATAAACATGGCAACACCTGTAATAAACATGACATAACACTGTAATAAACATGACATAACACCTGTCATGAACATGACATGACACTGTAATAAACATGACATAACACTGTAATAAACATGACATAACTCCTGTCATGAACATGACATAACACTGTAATAAACATGACATAACACCTGTCATGGACATGACATAACTCCTGTCATGAACATGAATAAGCCTTCATGAATATTTATGACTTATAAAGCGTCATTTGGTAAATTATGACACTTTTAATACAAATTTGACATTATTAAAAATATCTTTGTTATGACAACTTAACATTAACCAAGAAATCATTACTGTCATAAATTTGTTATAAAAGTACTACTGATTGCACTTGAAAAATTAGGTACCTTTATGTTATTAAAGGTAAGGTTTAATCAGTAATAATTTCTTGGTTTCTGACAAGTTGTCATAACAAAGACATTTTGAATAATGTCAACTTTGTATTAAAAATGTCATAATTTACCAAATGACGCTTCATGACAACAGTCATAAATATTCATGAAGGCTTATTCATGTTCATGACAGGAGTTATGTCATGTTTATGACAGTGTTATGACATGTTCGTGACAGGAGTTATGTCATGTTTATTACAGTGTTATGACATGTTCATGACAGGAGTTATGTCATGTTTATTACAGTGTTATGACATGTTCATGACGGGAGTTATGTCATGTTTATTACAGTGTTATGACATGTTCATGACGGGAGTTATGTCATGTTTATTACAGTGTTATGACAGTCTTATTCACCCCCCTTCAAATAAAGTGTTGCCAATCTTTAATTTACAGACTAATGCTGCCAATAACGCTCTGCATCATTAGCCACTCGCTGTGTGTTTCATGTTAGCCTGTTTTTAGCTTCTTTTTAACAATATGAAGCTGTTGAGATGCTGTTGCAGCACACAGGAGCTCAGCCCCATTATTTATCACAGCCGGAAGGAGATCACTGTCTGATCTGATCACTTTTCTTAACCTGCCTCTGGGAACTGAATGGAGGCACACAAAGGAAAACATGTTCAAAACGCCAACAGCGTACGCTTCCTTCCTTCCTTCCTTCCTTCCTTCCTTCCAAGTGAAAATGGAGGAACAGTGGATTAAAGGGTTAACGTGGTGTGTGATTGATGCTGTGGGAGATTATCGCCGCCGCCGCCACGGCTTTGGGTTCTTTCCCTGCTCCCTCCTGGGATGTTTTAGTGTTGATTGGATTTCTTACCTTTCGCCGGCTCAGTTTCTGCAGGAGGATTGTTGAATTGATTTTATGGCAGAAACACCAGGTCTGTAATTCATCCTTTTCCTTATCAGCTGCTGCTGTGATCCTGAAGCTAAACGCACAAACTGACCTCAAGAAAACATCTTTAATCCACCACAACCCAAAGGTGGATGAATGGAAATGAATACAATGAACACACACCTTTACGTTTAGTGAGTTTGGTTTGGAAGACAAAAATATTTGGAAATGTCCAAGGTTTTTTAAAAAAGTTTGCGAATATATCAAGACAGGGTAAAAAGACAGAATTTCAGTTTTGGGTTAACAAAATATTGGTAAATTTGAAAACTGTTAAATTATGGAAAATATTTTTGATGGAAATTCTGGAAGGAAAAAAAAAACAGAAAATGTCCTGGTACCTTTTTGCCAAGATTTTATCAGGTTTTTTTTTTACTAAATTTCCCTCAAAAATTTCCTGTAATTTAACAGTATTTTAGTTCAATTTTTTTCCGTAAAAAAACAGGAAAATGTCCTGGTAATTTTCTGCCAGTACATTTCCTGTTTTTTACGGAATTTCCAGCAGAATATTTCCACAATTTAACAGTTTTTTTCCATAATTTAACAGTTTTCTGTGTTTAAAATTTAACATATAAAAACTGTTAAATTATGGGAAAAAAATCAGTTAAATTACGGAACAAATTCTGCTGGAATTTCCGTAAAAAAACAGAAAATGTACTGGCAGAAAATTACCAGAACATTTTCCTGTTTATTTTACGGATTTTTTTTTTACTGTGTAGGTAAAGACATTGTTAGCATTAGAGATGCTGCACTTTGAGTCTCCTTTGCTTAGCAACAGCAGCTGAGCTTCTATTACAAATGTTCAAAAATCATCGATATCCTGCTAACATAAAAAAACACAGTTTTGGAATTGCTGTATTCCCATTACATAAGAACAAATAATATGATAGGTCATTAAAAACATGCAGCACTGGTTGTTTATGTGCAGAAAAGATTTTCAAAATAAGCTAAAAAACCACCTGATATTAGCATAAAACGTTTTATAGAAAAACCTGACAGTGAAAAGTGAGATCTAATTTGTTTTCATAATTGCAATTTGTGCAATTATATAATAATGGAAACACAGCTAGTGTTCACACTAACCTGTTTTCTCATATTCACTGACACAGATAGTTTAATTTTGAATGGGGCTTTGCATTTATTCTGAGTAAATTGTTCTTTTTAAGCTATGGAGCATATCAGGAAGCTAGCAGACTGTCTCCGACCATCGTTGTGGATGCTGAGCCTTGTGTGTGTCAGGATGCTGTGTTTGTTTTGGCATCTTCACTTCCTGTTGTGAGGCATCAGGGTCAGGCTGAGAGCTGCTGGGCCACTCAGCAGCCGAGCGGCTTCCAGTTCACCACAAGCAGAACCGTTTCCTGAAAAAGCTGCTAAAGTTTCTTCATTTAACCTCCAAAAAACAACAATAATTTAATTAAATGTAATTGTGTTCATCTCATTGTTTCTGTTGAAGCCCAGATGTGATGAATTTAAGTGGGAGCATCTCCTTATAGACCCAGAACTGGAGTCATATTCCTGAAATTAGATATTTTGTAATTTGGATGACACATTTTTCAACCATTCGTTGGGATTTTGTTCAAATATGTTCAACTTCAAAAGGTATGGCACCTTGCTAATTTCTTCAGAACAATTATCCTTGTGACTATAAACAATTAATCAATTAAGATAAGTTTGATTAGTTACATTCTGATAATTAATATTTTTTAAGGGCAGTTTTGTTTACAGCGACTTCACAATCCATTTCATTTTGCCAGACCCCAGTTATTCCTGTGACCATTGTTGTTTTTTCTTTCATTAACCAAATGGCAGCAGTTTGGAGTGTGTTTGGTTGAGAACCTTCAAATGAGAGAATTACCTTCACTCATTCATTGTCTTCTCCGCAGCACAATCTCCATATGCAGGGACAGATGGGACATTTGCTTCACGCACGTTTCTCTGTCATAAAGCAAGGAAATATAAATTCAGCCACTTGCTTTACTAGCATCTAATCTGAACATTCAGCCATTCTTCTTGGTACAATGATGCAGTTCAATCAAACTAACTGGTTTTCTGGAACACATCCAGTTTTAAATGTAGTTCTCAAACTTTTAACTCTGCTGCGGTTGGAGTCCTTTCATTAGCTTGATGCTAGCTTGTTTTATTCTCTACAAAACCTGTTAATTTGTTTTAAACTCCCAGGCATGTGCCTGGAAACCAGCAGATTAAATAAACATAGCCAGTTAATCAATCAATCAATCAATCAATCAAATTTTTTTTTATTTGTATAGCACATCTCAGCTGCAAAGCATTTCAAATTGCTTTGCACAATTAAAATAAAAACAGCAGGTGACAGTGAATGAACAGAGAGGGAAAGAGATTTTAAGAAAGCATTAAAAATGAAACGGTGAGAAAGAAAAATAAAAATAAATTAAAAAGCAAAGATAAAAACATTAAAAATAAGCAACTCTGACCAGGTGGATTTTAATTTGAGACTTAAAGGCTCTCAGTGTTTCAGCTGTTTTACAGTTTTCCGGAAGTTTGTTCCAGATCTGTGGTGCATAGAAGCTGAATGCTGCTTCTCCTGGTTTGGTTCTGGTTCTGGTTCTGGATGCAGAGCAGAACCAGAACCACAGGTTCTGAGGGGTCTAGATTGTTGGTACAACAATAACAGATCTTTAAGGTGTTGTGGTGCTAAACCGTTCAGTGATTTATAAACTAACTACAGCATTTTAAAGTCTATTCTCTGAGCTACAGGGAGCCAGTGGAGGGACTTTAAAACTGGTGTTATGTCTCTAGCTTCCTGGTTTTAGTCAGAACTAATGCAATTATTATGACATCCATCTTTATAGTGTATGAAAACCTCTGACCAGTTTCTGTCTGGTAGTTCTCAAACCAAAACTTCTCCAGTTTCTGACCATCTGGTTGTGTTTTCCTTGCTTGTGTTGCAGCTGAATGAATCATTTCTGCTTTGAAACTTCTGGCTATGAGGAAAGCTGTGATGTTTTTGTTTGTGTTTCTCAGATCAAACCTCATCGACTGTTTTTATTGTTAATTGAAAGCAGTTATTGGTTTGAAGTCAGAAACCTGCAGCAGGATCTGAGCTGCATGTCCAAGTTCAGTTCCTCCTCTGATCAAAGTCAAAAGAACAGAGAACATAAAAAACTCAATGAATTTCAGCCTTTTGATCTGATTTAATCTTTGTACCTTTTCAGTGTTTCACCTCGACACTGAAGTCTTCTCTGCTGCTTTGACTGAGTTTTGATCAAGATGGTTGGATTTACTGTATTTTGTTTCAATCAGTGTCACAAATCTGTCAGAATCAAATATAAACTACAAATTCATTGTTTTTCCTGTTGAATGACTTCTAAGAAACCCGTTAAGCTTAATCATCTTTAACCAGAATAGCTAATCAGGGATTATTAATATATTATTTACTTGATTTTATTTCTAAATGAGCAAAATTAGACTTTCATACACCAAAAAAGGAAGGATTGTTTCATGGACTTTAACAAGCTCCGCCCAGAAACGCGCCTCGAAAGTCTCACAAACAAAGTCTCACAAACAAATCCTCGCTGTGCTTAGTTTCTATGTAAACATGGCGTCTTCATTTCGACTGACTCTCTGCAGAGTATTTCTGAGTCGATTAGTTTAGCACAAAATATTTTATTTTCACTGATATTTGAGTGGCTGATATTTTGTGAAAATATCAGCAACAACAATGGAACCAACAAGTTCATGTCATCCTTTTTGGACGACATCAATGTGTTTTAGCCACGCGATGCCTCCAACATTGTGGCGTCACAGCTAAATGCTACTGGTGGATGAGGAAAACAACAGATCCTCAGCATAAATATAACTGTATATAAAGTATAAAGATCACTGATGCCTATTGTTCTTGCAAGGCGCTGGGTAAGTCAGACATTCATGGTTTAGAGAGTGATTTCTATAGTCCACAATGTAGATTAGCATGTTTTTACTGCTATAGCTTGTGTTTGTGAGACGGTGAAGCACGTTGTAGCTGCGCTGTGATGTAAAATGGGCTTTAGCCAATGAAACGTGGCCCCTGTGGTCCATTGCTGTCAAATCTGAGAGTCAGAGGTAAGAGTATTTAATGTACCTCCCGCAATGACTTATGGGTAAATTTTTAAGCACTAATCTGCACAAAAATATTAATTGTCCTCTAAGAACGGAAAAGCTGTTCACTGTATTTTGATCATTTGTACTTGGATCAAATAGATCAGATTTGTCTCTCCATCCATCTGAGTCAGAGCTGAAGAGCAGCTTTGTGTTTAGCTTCGTCACCTGGCAGCTACAAGGTTCCTGGTTTGAATCCCAGCTCTTGTTCCTCCTGTACAAGTTCTTCCTCCTGCGCTACAAGAACTGAACTCTGCGTTCACATCAGCCCCGTTTAGCTCACTGTAATCAAACTAATTTATCTAGAAGGTCTGGTTCGTTTGGTCAGATGTGAATACTGAATCAGACCAACAATGTGCACAAACCTTAAAGGCAGACTGGAAACCGCTCCAGAAGTAGGAAGTAAACTACAGCTCAGGGCATTTTGGGTAAATACGACTAAAACAAACCCGTAAGCCTAGTGGAAGAAATGACTTGCTGTATTTAACCAACAACAAAAGAGAAATCCTGCAGTGGCTAAATCTGATGCTGCTCTGTTATTGTTTACATTTGGTGGAGAAGGAAGTTGCTCTCATGTCGTCTTCGTTGGTTTTTGTGTCATTTCCTTCTGTGATTCTTGGTGCAGCGCCCCCACAGGCCAGGAGGGGAACGGGTTTTTTTTCTTTTAAAGGGTTTGAATTGTTTGAGTGCAACGAGTCACACTGCAGCTAAAAATGTAACAAATGTTGCAATTTTGTTCCCCGATTTACCGACTATAATGATGCAAAAACGCTTAAAGTTCACTTAGGTATGAATTTATGTGTGTGTCTCCATGGATGCATGTAAAAGATGCATGTGAAACATGGAAGAAGTCATTGTTCAGTTGTTTTGAAAAGCTTTAGCCTGAAGACTTGGACATTTAAAATAAAGTTAAAGCTCAGCTGTCGGCCACCATTTAGACACTGGTCACGTCTTATAGATCCAGTCAGTGTTGAAGCGTTTTGTGCCATTTGTCGATAATCAAGTTGATGATGTGATTTATTAGTGCGGACGGAGTATTAAATTAAAAATAAATATCAGTTTTTTGACTTCATTTCACAGCCTCAGGACATTTTTCTAGCTAAACAGACGTCAGAAAGTTGAAATCTGAGAGTTAAAACAGCCTGAAAACTTGAGGCTGCAGCATGGAAATCTGGATCCTCTCCTTGTGAGATGTGACCTCAGCTGTGGGAACCGAACCTTCAGCAGGTCACACCAGAGAAACTTTACCTCCTGTTTATGCAACAGGAATCTAAGCAAATAATTCCCCAGATTGCCCCTTTATTTTGGCAGTTTTTCCTCTGAAGCGTGTAGAAACGAGATTCTGCAGACACTCCTGGAAGGAAAAACAGTCAGGAACATTTTTTGTTTTCCTATAAAACACATTTCTGTAGCAGAGCTGCCAAAGAAAGCAGATGTAAGCAGGAAGGATTACACTGCTGAGGTGATGATAATCAGCCCAAACATTGTTTCTTTGCAAGCTGTCAGAGATCAACGGTTTGATTCTTTGGACAGGTTTATATCTGAAGGGACTGCCACTGATATTTAATAGTGTTTATTTTTAGATTTTACGTTTCTGCTGCATCTGTTCTGTGAGGAAAAGCGTTTTTAGGTTCCTTGTTGTACAGCAAATGTTTGAACTGTATAGCCTCCCTTTGTGGTCACAAACTGTAATATTTTTTTCACCAGGTGGAGGTAAATATTTCTTGGATTTGACAGCTAATGTTAATATTTAAGCACACATGTTCTTTTCATGTGACCCTGCAGAGTCTAGAGGCGGGCCATGTTCGCCCCCAGGCCTTCAGTTTGACACCTGTGTGAAATATTTCAGGCAAACAGGGAAAAAAAACTAAAAATTTTGATTTCAGGAACTTTATTGTGCCTAAATTAGCTACTGACAGAAGAAAAACTTTTTTTCTTGTTGGTGTATTTAATTAATCAAGAATCCAGGAAGGAAGTGACCAGTAAAATGTTACAGGAATGTGATTCACTTCCTAAATTCTCCCGTTTCTTTTCATCGATGAGTAATTTCAATATGAACATCTGCACCATGAACTCCATCCTGTGACCAGATCTTTGTGTCATTTGCTGTGTTTCTGTGGAGCCGTTCAACGTTTCCTCTCCGACTCTGGAGCGTTTCAGAGTTTAAAGGCATTGAACCAGTTCCTGCGTAAATCCTTTGGAGTCCTCTGGCTTCTGAAAACGAACGAACGCTCCAGGACGCCATCCAGGCTGAAACGAGGCCATAAAGTCGGTGGACGACGGAGTCTGAGCTGCTGTTTCCAGCAGATTCAGACACCAGGCTTTTTTTCCGGAGTCTGGCTGGAGTCGATGCCAGAGAGACGGAGACGGACAGCGTTGTCTCATGTGTTGGATGCTGGAGGAGACGAGCAGACAGAGCATGATGAATGAGTCAGAAGTTACGTATCTGAAACCTGATCACAAAAGACCAGAGCTGCATAATGTCACGGCTTCGCTGCTGTGCATAAGCAGGTTTTCATGTTTCCAGTAGCAGACGCCCAACATTCTGGGAGTCGGTTTTAGTTTTTACTTTCTCCAGAAAGCTGTAAAACTCTGCAAGGCCACAAGTAAAATTTCAAACTGATTGTCTTTGCTTTCCTGAGCTCCACTTAATGAACAGCTTGAGTTCTGAGCCGGATGATAAATGCAGATGAATCCTCAGCAGCAGCTAATGGCTTTTCTTAATCCACACCTGGCTGCGCTGAGGGATGTGAAGCCGCTTCGCTCTGAACGTCAGACGTGATTCAGCTCATAAAGGAACGTAACACAGTCCAGGTCCCATTAAACCGCTTTGACTCGGTGTGTCGACAGTTAAATGGCGTTTTAACTAAAACTCTGAGGTGTGAGATGTTTAATGTTTTTATCTTTTTAAATCTTTTTTCTTTTATAAAATTCTCTTTTTCTTTCTAACTGTTTATTCAATGTCACCTGCTGTTTTTATTTTAATTATGTAAAGCACTGTGAAATGCCTTGCTGCTGAAATGTGCTATACAAAGAAAATTTGATTTATCGATTGACAGGAGCAGCAAATTATTTCTATAATTTCAAAACATTCAAGGTTATCAGATGTTTTCCTGGGTTGGTAGTGAGGTTGGTGTCTCTTACATTTAGTGACCAGGTAGTTGTAACCGTGTGTGTGTGTGTGTGTGTGTGTGTGTGTGTGTGTGTGTGTGTGTGTGTGTGTGTGTGTGTGTGTGACGCCAGCTTTGAGTTCCTCAGTGAATTGTTGCCTCTCCTGTGTGAGTCTGAACTCTCCTCCTCTCGGCTCCTGTTATGCCTCCACCTGAATCTGTTCTCTCTGTTTGCATCATAAACCGGCGGATTAAGCAGATATTTTCCAGGTTGCATCACGTCTTCAGAAGTACGAGCCTCGATGCGCCTGATGGGCTCTTTCCATCCTAAACCTGCTGATAATTAACCTCTGCGCACAAAGCCAAGAATCTGGAGGAGGATGGAAAAGACCTTGAGTGTTGTGCAACATCCCGATTAGAAAAAGGAAAAAGGCTTGATTAACTTCCCATCTAAAATGCCTTTGAATCATTTATTTGTTTTCCAAAAGTCTTCTGGCAGCTGACTGGTGCATCTCTTTTCTTTCTTTCTTTCTTTCTTTCTTTCTTTCTTTCTTTCTTTCTTTCTTTCTTTCTTTCTTTCTTTCCATCCAGTCTGCAGCAGAAAACCAGATGTTTTAAACTCCTCCTCCTTGTTGCCATCATACATCCATTCTGTCAGACTCTGTCTGTAAGATGGAGAATGTGATGTTGCAACACTTTTGGTTTTCTTTGTGTGGCTGCAACATCTTTGCATTGTGTAAGAATGTCAACGCTGCAGGAGCTGGAACCAGAGAAACGGGCCAGCAGCGGATTCTGTGGTGGAGTTATGGATTTTGAGGTTTTGTTTAAACTTTATGCCTGAAAACATTGATGATTAATGCAAAGCAGATGTTTTAAACGCTGAAAATATGAGTTGAAAGCTGCAAAAACACAAAATCTTACAAACTTTTCACTGCTCAGCAAGATATAGGAGCTTAATTACTTAGTTTTGATTTATTTTACTTGTAACAGGACATTTTTCCTGCATCTTGCTGAAAGGTTACTTATAAGTTCAAGTGTAACAAGATATTTGGACTGGAAACTAGACCTGAAATACTTTGTAATAGTGCAGGACCTTTATCAAATCACCAGTCGTCATGCAACACGAACTTCTGAACATATTTTACAGCCACAGTTTTTCATGTTTTTATTAAGATTTGATTTGATGGATAAACACAAAAAGCTTTTTTCATGTTATTTTAACCACATATGGTTGTATTTACTAACTGTGACTTCTGAAGGTAACTGGTTGCACTAGGGTTTATTTCGGGGTATCAGAATAGAAATTGCTGGAAACTAATACACTTTCCAAAGTTCAGACACTATAAATTGAGTTTGTCTCATTTGCAACCCACAAGCAAAAACCTACGGTGGTCCAGAAGGGTCATGAAAAGGTAAAAGCCACAGCGGACGTTGAGTTAACGTTTGTTTCAGCATGAAATACTTTTCAGCAACAAGGCAGTTCGAAGTTCTTCACATAACAGAGACAAATCATGGATGAGTTGCTCCAGATCTTTCTGAGACTTTAGGTCTTTAATCCCATAAATGTTCTTCAGGTGACAGAAGACCAACTTTATAAGTGACTTTATGTGACTCTGAAGGTTCAGCTCTGAATCCATCACTAAACCTGTAATAACTGAAGCTGTGCTGATTATTTTCGCATAACTTCCGTTGTGGTTTTTGTTGTTGAATTTCTTTTTTGCATTTTCATCCTTTGCCTTCTGGGCCACCATAGGAAACAGTGAGTCCATGAAAACACAACCAGGTGTTTCTGTCTCCCAGTGAAAAGCTCAGACTGGATCACTGAGGAAACCCTGAGATCTTGGGTTCAGGTCTGAGTTTGTTTGGGTATTTTTCTTGCTCATTGACCTTGAGTTGTGTAACAGCAGCAGCTGAAAAGGCAAAGTACTGAGGTTCGTTTCCTCAGTACTTTGTATTCCCATCCAGAACCAGCACAGTCTGAATTATTAGGATGGTTCGTTATGTTTGGCCATGATGGAGAATTAAACACAAAATGAACACAAACAATAATTTAAGAGAGCTCTCCGTTCATACTCAGCCATAGAGAATAGGAATCCGTCTGCCATCTCTTTCTCTTTGGTGTTTCTGAATCGTGACCTCTGACCTTCACAGAGTGAAGAGATGTTGCTCTGGTCATTCTGTGGCCTCCTGGATGAATCATCCAGCTGGTTTTGGACTCATTTCATGTCTGTGAAGGTTCTCCACTCTTCAACTCCACTGTGATTTACTGAGAGCTTTGGAAATGACTCTGACATTTTCCAGACTGATGGATGTTTGTGACTTTCTCATCTGTTCCTGAAGTTCGATATGTGCCTTGTTGCTTTCTGAAAAATTGCTACTTTCTTCATTTTATCAGAAAAGCTCTATATAAGGGTCTTAGTTTTCTTTCTGTCCGGTCCTGAATTAATCAAGTCTGTATTTGCCAAGTGAAATGCAGGAATTAGTAATGGGGGCAATTCCACACATGGACAGCTAGTTTTCTGTAACTGTTTCTTTTTAAGTGTGGCTAAAAAGCTAAACTTTACAGAACTTTATGTGCTAATAAGAACATCAGATAAACTGGTAATTCTGTAATATTATGTCTGCATATCCAATTTGTTTACTACATCATATTACTTCATAACAACCCATCTGCATTACTGTAAATCTTTATATAGAGAGATGGATAAATCACAGTTTCAGCGACTTCAGCTGATCCAGAACCAGCAGCTCAGCTTCTCACAGGAACCAGGAATAAA
>CAEGAF010127365.1:0-34210 GCA_903067075.1 Micropoecilia bifurca
GATCCTCTGATTGGCTAAGCAATGTAACGTGATCCTCTGATTGGCTAAGCAATGTAACGTGATCCTCTGATTGGCTAAACAATGTAACATGATACTCTGATTGGCTAAGCAATGTAACGTGATCCTCTGATTGGCTAAGCAATGTAACGTGATCCTCTGCAGCAAGTGAAGGCAAAGCGCAGCGTCATCATGACTTTACACAAGTGTGTCTTTACCTCAGAGGCTCCGCCGAACCCCTGAGACCGACTCATCGAACCCCTGGGGTTTGATCCAACCCAGGTTAAGTACCACTGGTCTAGAGGTCAGTAAAAAGTTTGAACATGAATTTACTGGGCATGAATTTTAAGCTGTTTTTATGCTAACTTGTGAGGTAGCCGTAGGTTAGTGTTTCAATTTAGGCCTGGATTCCAAGGTGAAACAGCTGTGACAGTGTTTATAGCCATATAGATATGATGCTATGTTATTTTTTTTAATGAAAGTAAGGACGTCTGTGTCTATGGCTTAAATTGTGGAAAAGCCAATACTGGATCTCAGTAAACCACACTGTCTGAGCCACAAATCCAACTTCCTGTGTATCTGCTCCATCCGTCACATCGCATCCTGACAGAAATGACATTAACACAGCGCAGTGTCACCGAGTGGAGAGTGACACAATCCCACGCATTTCGCTGAGAAGGAAGTTGCGTTAAGTGTCTTCTTGATGTTTCCACATCGTTTCCTTCAGTGGCCCTTGGTGCAGCGCCACCATAGGTGAGGAGGGGAAATGGTTGCGTTAGGGCTTGGTTTGACACAGTGCAGTGTTAAAGCAGACCACACCCAATGAAAATGTTGCAGTTTTGGTTCCCAAACAAGCTAATGTACTATTAATATGATAACATAGCATACAGAATGTCTTTATTAGTCTCAACGACTGAAATACAGTTTGAAACTCAGAACTGTTGTCAGTGTTGCTACTTTGAACTGTTCCAGTGGCAAACTAAGTTTTGCTCATAAGTCCGTCAACATGGCAGCACATATTGTAAAACAATCATCAAAGAACTAAGAGGCTAATGTGGCGCTTTGGATGCCATACAGATAAAATCACTGTCAAAGCCTGAGCTTTAGTGGGTTCACCATTGTGTATATTGACAGTTTATCTACAGATAGCAGCTTTTCATTCAAAAATTATAGATTTTTACTTCTTATAAACACACGAAAAATGATCGACAGACACGAGCGCACACACCACAATCTCTTCAGCGTCTCCACTCGGCGGTCCCAGTCCGGTTCGCTGTATGCATAATTGCTTTGAGTCATTAATAACCTATTAATATTGATGCATGTTATTTAAATGTGCGGGTCAACGACTCTGTGGACCTCATTAAGACTTGATGGGGTCAAACTAGGCCTGAAGTCTCACCACTGTGTGCCTGATTACACTTTTAATAGGATGTGGCTTTGATTTAGGAGGCTCCTCTCGCCACAAACGCCCTAAAAAGTTTAGATTAAATTGTGTAGATATGTTTAAAACCAGTGAGAGCAACCAGGTGACACCAGATATTTGATTGTGTTCTTTATGTGAATCTCTATGTCTGGTATTTTCATAACACCACACATTATTCAAATGGCTGAACTTTGTCAGATTCTGTCAGATTAGTTTGTAAAGCGATTTGCCAAATGGTGAACATCTCACAGAGTTCTGTTCAATCCATTATCTGAACATGGATAGAATGTAGAACTGAATATAGAACATACAGTGATTCAAGGTGATGGCAGTATCATGATGGGGAAATGCTCCGTATTAGCAGGGACAGGAGAGGAGATCTGTGTTTGTTGGAACATGGGGGGAGTTAAGATAATCCTGGAAGAAAAGATATTAAAAGAAGATGTCAATTTAACTCAACTCAAATGAATTCAAAAATACTTTCAGTCCCAAAAGCAAAGATTAATGTTGATGGTGAAAAGTGTGTGCAGGAATGGATCTTGTGGTTGAAACTGGGGCGGAGGTTCATCTTCCAGTTGTACAGCAACACTCTGCATACAGTCAGAGCTACATAGCCATGTGTTAGAATGGCCTAGTCAAAGTCCAGACCTAAATCCTACTGAGAATCTGTGTCAAGTCTCGAAAAATGACGTTCCCTCTTATTGTTTTGTCCATCAGGAAATTATTTAGAGATCAGCAAGCATTTGGATAATCTCAACAAAAATGTAAAATATATTTAGTACAATATATGATTTAAAACTGAATTTTCTTTATACATTACTTCAAGTACATCATTTCATGTAGCAACAACTAAAAGTAAAGATGTTTATAATATTTTAAACAAGACAGGCTTTCTGCTAAGCTGTCAAACTCAGTAACACATTAACACAGTTTTCCTTCAAATCTGTGAAATATTTTCTGGCCCAGAACCCAGCAGCTCTGCTCCGAGCCACATTAGTGCACAAAGGACACAAGCTTAGAACCAACACCAACAGTGCTGATGCTGATCACATCTGACAAACTATAACCTGCACTGTGGCATGACAAACAAAAAGGCGTCAGCTCCAAGAAAAGTGATGGCAGTCCTCCTGCTGTCCTGGAACCTGAACTCATTCAGCCACTTTGTGGCTAATTAGGAGTAATTTAATCCCACCTGTCAGCTCGTATTTCTCTGCAGAGGGCTCTCCTCAGATGTGACTCTTTAGTGACAACTCACTAACAACTCATGATGACTACATCAAACAAGATTACCGCTTTTTCAGAACAATAAGCTTGACCCACAATGTTGCATTTGCATATTGGACAACAGCCACCAGGAGTCTGGTTCTTAATATAATGTAAGGCAGGTTGGACAGATGAAACAATTCAGCCTTCACAATTAACAGGGTAGAAAGAAAAACATTAGAAACATTTTGTGAAAAATGTATCTTCATTTTTTTGAGATATTTCCACAGTGAAACTCGTACTAACATGGGTTGAAAGGTATGAAAACAGAAACAAAGACCACGATTTCCTGAGACATTTACTGTGGTTTGATCATGTGAAAGTGAAAAGGTCATTATGACCGTTGTTAGATCTGGGGGGAAAGCAGGAAGCTAATCCTAATGAAGTACTGGAGTGGCAGCATCATGTCTTGGGAATGTTTTTGCTGCAGGAGAAACTGGTGCCTTCATAAATACATGATATCATAAGGAAAAAATATTATGTGGAAATATTAAAGCAAGCTCTAAAGGCATCGGCCAGGAAGGTAAACCTGAGGGGTCATCAGAGGCCAAAGTGGCTTAAGGACTGCAGAGCAAATGTTTTCATGAGAGATGTGAATGAGTGAGTGAGTGAGTGAGTGAGGCTGTCTACAAATCTGAAAATTCTGATTTTGAAAACATAACCAAACAAACCCTGATATGTTTTTTCTTATTATTGTAGAATTTAGCAAATATAAATAATTTTGGTGATTCTGGCTGATCTGAAACAAGAGAAATTTGGTCTGATTTAACTTCAGACAGAAAGAAAACAGGGTGGATGTGTCTTTTTATTCATTATATGTAAACTTGTGGTTTCATCCATAAATCTGGATAATTCAGTCCAAGTAAAAACAGATATTAGCTGAGAGCCTCACCTGAGCAGAGAGACACAACAAAAACATTTCCATATTCTCTATCTGAAGTCATCTCACTGCCATGACTCTGTCCATCACGGCTGTGACAAATCGGAGTCACAAGTCTTAAAGGGAAGACTTGCTCTGAACCCTTTTCTCCTCTCAGATCCTCCGGATGGAAAATGGATCCAAGTGGAAGCTGATGCAATCTGTTGGTTCCTCAGACAACCAGTTGGGGGATCAGAGGTCCAATCCCCAGCCTAAGTGTCCTTTAGAAAGACATTTTGTGTCAGTAACAACAAGTATTGGCCTGCTAATAATAATAATGGAATCAGTTTGAATTCCTCTGTGCGGTGTGCATCTGAAGCTTTTATATCAAAAAAGGAGAATTCAACTGCTTTTTGTTCAGTCTGAGGAGGGAAATACTGAGACACTTTTAGGCAAAATACTGGAGAATTAAACAAATTCACATGAAATGTCAACATTTGCACAGAAAGATAAAGACGGAACCCTTAGTACCATATTTAGACAGTTTATAAGCAGAAAGAGTCGATTTGTGGATAGAAATAGAGCTGATTGAGCTTCTTATGCACAGTTTTGTTGTTGTTTAGAGGACAGCAGCTTCTATATGTTGTCCATCAGTGGACCTCTGTCATGATCTTGAGTTCTTCATGTCTTTGGTTTGGTTTGGTGCTACTGCAAGCCTTTTGAAAAAACTCATATTTATGCATTTTGCTAGCATCCTGCCTGTTCTCCATAGTTCCTAATTGGACCTTGCAGATGTCCTAGGCTATGGCTTCAAGTTCTTCTTATTCTCTAATTAACTCACCTGTGCCCACTATCAAAACCCCACAGGCTCCTGCCGCACTTGTTAGCTTCTCTTGTTATTTCTTTGTTTCCAGGCGGCAGCTTGTTTGCTTTGAATGGGTGTTTGGAGAGATATTAAAGTTCTTAACTAGGACTTTGAATCCGTTTGGCTCTTTCAACCAGCAAACATCTAAATCATAACTAATCGCTCCTTTAGTTTTTCCTCAGCAGACAGCAGCTTTACTCTTTTCTGTGGACTTGACTGTCCAACCACAACCTTCACCATCCAGTGGCCGAAGTCTGACTGTTTAATGGGAACTTAAAGCCTTTCTGAGGTCAGCATTTGTAAAAGGTTATAGGTCATCAATATGCTGAATGCAGTAGAGAACCTGCATTATGTTTTAACTCGGTGTCTACCTTGAGTCAACTCTGTTTGACACTTCTGAACCATCCATGGTCTCAAAGACAGAAACGTGGGAACATCGACTTTTACACTTTAAACAATGTGCCTGTGTAACAACAGATGTTTAACTTGATATTGAACTGGAGATTTTTTTGCTTTTTTACTGCCAAGAGTTTATTAATTGTATGTTTGACTATGTTTGAGAGCCTTTCTCTGCTCTACATTCAGAATGCGCTCAGAGTTGGAAGACCAGCATATCATGCGCTGATAATTACAGTATCAGTCATAAGACGTACCTGATTTGCTCGTGTTTTGTACATCAAACTTGATCCTCTCGCCGCAGAACTGGTTGTTCTCTTCAGAATTATTTGCTTCACCTGTAATACTGAGTCACATCTGAACCACAAAGAGAGTAAAAATCTGAAATTTTACTTGATGAAAGGAAAGAAGCAAACTACAGTTTTCACTTGTTAATTTAAATTTAAAAGTTACATATGTCTTGAATCTTCATCTGTTTAGAGAAGGAAAATAATCCAACTGCAGAAATATGCCTGTTTTACATTAGAATAGACCTTTAACACATTCAGCAACGTACCACTTACTGAAGTGTTAAGTTAATGTTGTTTTCAAACCTGGCGTACAGTATAATATTTGGGGGGAGGAAAAGATCGGACAGATCTCGGATGTAGGTTTCATATGGGCAAAGAAAGCAGATTTGAATCATTTGCCTGCAGTGTGAATGTGGCTTAACATAATCTAACAGAGAGAGATTTGCATCAGACATGTCAGACACGGTGGTGGGAGTTTGATGGTTTCAGGACCTGGACACTTTATGCTCAAACGAATCAAACCATACATGCTGATCTTTAATAGAAGATCAATCACAGACTGACTTTCTCCTGCAGGACATTGAACTGGATGTTTAAGGCTGAAAACCTTCAGATCTGGTTACATGAAAACAAAGAACAGGGTTTAAATCACTGGGGAATTGCTGGCAATGGTTGCTCCCTCTGGTGGCAAAGCCAGTTATTACACTTAGAGGAAAATATGTGTCTGCATAGCTTTATTTACTTAATATCATACTAGTATTAATGCTGTGTTTCCTTGGGTTTGTTGTTCTGAAACATCTTGGTGTGACAAAAAAACAAAAACAGAGAAAATGTCTATGGGCCACATTTTTTCCACTCCATATTAATCTGACATATTGTCAGGAGTTTTTAAAATGAATTGGCTGGTATTGATTCGATCTGGAACAATGAGTGTGATGTGCGACCCTGCAGCTGCCTGCAGGGATAAACATCCGGAGCCGGTCATAAAGCGAGACGTGTGAAAAAGCTGCTGACTCACAGTCTGGTTTTAAGTTTTTCCTGGTTTCTCTCGGCTCTGGAAGGAGAAAACCTGGGCAGAGCTCCGGCTGGGAGACCCGGAGGTACCAGGGTGTCATCACAGAGATGAACTCAGGTCTCAGGCTTTCATCTCTGCCTGACTCGCTCTGTGTTTTTATCTCTTCCTCCTCCAGTCAGAGCTTCCCCCTCACTCTGTCACACATCTTTTTTTTTCTTGTTTTCTGTCTTTTTGAACTTGATCCCCCCTGTAGTCCAGTATGTATTTTCCCTCCGTGTCCCTTCCTGACTTGTTCTTTCTGTCACTCCACGTTCCTCTGTCTCACTCCCAACCCTGTGCTCTTCCACATTGTCTGCTTTGTAATTCTGCCCTGTCTGAGCAGTGGCTCAGAAAAGGTACTCCACATCTGAGCAGTCTCAGGGTGGATCCGGCCCTGTGGAGCATGTTAAAGCCGCCACTTTCTCCCACCAGCCCCAGAGTGCAAGGCTTTTTTAAATGTTTTTTTTTACTTCTCTCTTAGTCACTTCTATTGCATTCGTGCCGCAGCATCAAGCAGCTGCCCCTCTTGGCTACCTATGCCAGCAAGAAGAGGGCTTTTCATTTCTCCAATAAATAATTTCTCTCTACCAGACTAAATGTGAGTTTACACCAGTTCACTTAAATGAATAATTAGACTGCGAGAAGCACCACCGCTTCCACCCACCCAATTAAGAGATCATCCTTGAAAGGCTACACTGCAGCGGTCTAAAAAAGTCACATTTGGGACATTGAAAAACGCCCCAAAGTCCCTTAATCTGCTTCTTTCCACTCCTAATTCATGAAAATATTCAGAGGGAAACTAAGCAACGGTGTAGAACTTATTAGCATTTTTCTCTGCGATGCCTCAGGCCATCCTGACTATGACCAGGAGAGACAGAAAATAAGCTGCAAACTAGTGCAGGTGTGCAGAGCAGCTCGATGCCTTGAGCCAGAGACCTCATGAGCTGAGCTATGTGATCATTTATTACTAAGCTTAATTAAAAGGAGGCCCTCAGCAGTTCTGGCAACGGCTTAGCTAAACATGCTCCCACACAGGTGAGCTAACAGAGCACAGAGTCGTCCAAAACTCACTCTGTGCTCTTTCAAGTTTGAAAGGATTCATTCTTGATTCTCTGTCTATTCATAATGAGGTCTTCCTCTCACAAGGGGAAGGAAGACCCAGGTGAGGAAGACCTGGGTCATGGACATCTGTCCAGGAGGACATCATACTCAGATGTCTGGCTCACCTCACCTGGCTCCTCTCGATGTGGAGGAGCGGTGGCTCTTCTCTGGTCACTGAGCTTCTCGTATCTCTAAGGAAGAGCCCAGACACGCTGCGGAGGAAACTCATTTCATTTGATCTGATCTTGTTCTTTTAGTTCCTCCACAGAGCTTATGACCATAGATGAGGGCATCAATGTTGACTGACCAGTAGATGACAGAGATTTGTGTTTTAACTCGACTCTCTTCACCACAACAGACCAGTACAGAGCAGCATCGCTGCAGACGACGCCCCAATCTGCTCCATGTTCCCTCATTAAGACCCCAAGCTACTGAAACTTGTTCACTTGGGTCAGGACCCCGACCCACAGAAAACTCTCTACCTTTCTGATTCTGATTCTCCTCCCCAGTTGCTTCACACTCAAAATGCTTCAACCGAAGCTGGAGATCACAATCTGATGAAGCCAACAGAACCAGAACATCTGCAAAGAGCTGAGACAGCATAACGGATCCTCTCAACACTTGGGTTGGAAGTTCCGTCTATAAAGATTATGAACAGAATTGGTGACAGATGTTGGCACCTTATTTCACCCTAAATGAGTCTGTCTGACTTACTGCCTGCACTGGGGACCAAGACCTGATGCTGGTGGTTCAGGGACTCAACAGTCTTTATGAAGGGCTCTGGTACCGTGGCACCCTGAACTCCCAGGAACCCTCTGGCATCTTGCTGAGGGCGAAGAACAAAAACACTCCTGAATCCGAAGCTCGGCGTCACAGCGGCTCCTTCAAGGAACTTCCCCCAAAACACTCTCAGCTGTAATTGCAGGGAAAAATTGTCTCAACTGAGCTGAATAGAAACATGCAACATACAAAGATGCTGTGAAAATTGGAGTTGTAGCTTCAAGACAAAACTTCTAATGTTTTAAAAGCATTCAGTAGAAAATAGATTTAGCACTTTATCTACCAAATGAAACACATTTTTTTTTTCATTTTTTTGTAAATGAAAGACTCTCACAGCCAAATAAACACTTGGATAAAAATCCCATTTCTGTTGCTTCCTTGTTCTGTTGATTCAGTGAGCTGCCGCTGAAGCCAGCGACACTCATGACACTAATTTCCACTTTAATTGGAAAATAAATAAAGCAAAAACTGTTGGAAAAACCAATTTGTTGTGCTGTAGCGTCGGATGCGCTGGTTGTAATACTGATTTAAGGAACATCTCCAGTTGCTAGACTTCTGATCATCTGCATCCTTCACACATTATTATGATAATTATTTACCATTCTCTCCCATCTCTGAGCCTCAGCACCACATGCATACCAATGAACAATGCAGAACAACTTAATGCTTCTTCCCTGTAATAAGGTGATCAAACCCATCAAACAGCTTAGGACATTTCTGATGTTTTCATAATGAGCCTCTTCCACCACATTGTGGTGAATTTTGCTGTTTATTCTCAGTGCCTTTAGTTTAAGAATCGACATAAATGAAACAGCAGCTGAGGGAAAAAAACCAGCGGCTGCCATGGTGATGATCAGAGAGCTGACAGGCAGAGCCAAATGGCAGCTCTTCTGCTCCCGCTGCCCATCAGCACCAAACAGAACCACCTCACTGAGCTGCAGCGAGCTTCACCTTTGTACCCATCTGTTTTATTTTGTTTTGTCAGACCGAGGCTCCGGTGTCAGAAAATATCCACAGAAACTTGAAGCTGAAAGTAAAACGAATATCTGCTGTGTGTGGTGGCTGTTTGGCCCAGTCACCTCATCCATGAAGGGCGGCGGTTTGTGTCAGGAGGGACGTTTTAACCAGTGTGGACTCTAAAAGCAGCAGCTTAGTCATTTCCATGCTAACAGTGGCTGTGGATGGAGCCTACAGACCAAACTGTCCTTCCAGATGATATGATTTGGTTTCTAACTGAGTAAAATAATGTTTCTCATCAGATAACTAGGAGCCTATGAGGTCACCAGCTGATCATTTAAACTGCCTCAAGAGAATTAAAATGCTCAGAAACAAATTTATAGAAGTTTGGGGGGAAAATTTAGTTTCATTTTATTTGCCAGAATATGTTCTGTTTGTGGGTTTTTCTGCTGCTTTCATGCAGAAATGTAGAGTTAAGGTGTCGGGGAAAAAAGCTGCTGAAAAACAAAATCTCTGGGTGAAAGAAGAGGAATTAATTAAGTTTCCTTTTATGAATAAGTGCCCTCAGCCTCTTTTAGTAAACTACAGACTGCAGGAATCTGGGACTGGGAAGGAGGAGCAGGACTGATGAGTGGCTCTAGTTTCCCACAGATTTAAGTCCCATTCAGTGTTTGTGCCAAGTTCCTGTCTGAGTTTCTCTCTGGGTGATGATGATCAGGTGACAATGGGCTTCACCATGTGGGCGTCAATATGTAGCATCAGCTAAACTCTGACCGTCCGACACACGGGGAACTTCGGTGGGCAGTCAGACAATCAATGAGCCAGGATATTAGCTGACCTTTCTTTTTCTTCGGCCGCTGTCGTTTTTCAGGTCTTTAATAGAAGCTGCGTCATGGAAGATTAAACATGTTTGGGGCCCCATTACAAGCTGCTACAAAGGAAATGTGTTGCTAATAACGTCCATCCGAACCGTGCAAATCGCGTGTGAATCATCAGTGGCGCCTTCACATCACATTCAGAGCCTTGAAATGGAAACTTCACCTTTCCAGCTGTTTATGTCCTGCAGGATAGTTGCTCTCCAAAATAATGATTCATGTTGCTTTGCCAACATGTTTTAACATTTGTTAAAACATTTTTTTTCTTCAGGTGGAGCTCTAGAAACATTTTTGTTTGCAAAGTGTCAAATCATTTAAAGACATTTTCTCTTTGATTTGCATCTGGCCATAAGTTGTAAACATGACCCAGAATGTTAATGTTTTATCTTTCTGCAGCAGCGGCTCCAATGGGCAGGAGGATTTAGTTTACAGAACACATGCATGATGAAAGCGGCGTCCCGCTGGCAGGAGGAAGTTGGCCCACCTTGGATAACAGCAGCAGATTGAATCGCTGCACTCGGGCAGCTCTGAGCCATCTGCTGGTTCCATGGGAGTCTGGTGTGTGAGACCCCTCCTCTCCCACTGGACGTTTCCCAACCCTGGTTGGTCTGGCGGCCGTTCAGGCTCCTGCTACATATGCTGTCATCGCTGAGCCGAAGCCCAGAAACCCTGAAACCCGGCGGGTTGGACTGAGCGGAGAAAACCGTTGGAAATTAAGGCTGAAAGGTGAGAGTGATGATTCACTGATGAGCGCTGAGAGATGAAGGGACGGGTTTTATAACACTTCCAGCTTGTCATAATTAATAACCCTAACCGTACACAACTTTATTCACCTTGCTTCATCCTCACAGGTCCAGCTGAACACCAGCTGTAGTTTGATCTGATTTTGGTCTCGACTGTTTATGTGGAACACTTTATCAGGGAAAAATTCTAGAAATTAACTCACAAAGTCCCGACTCTAGATGAAAAATCACTGCAAACTAAATACTGACATTAACTTCACATCATTTTACAACATATCAGTTCATAGTAGCATTTGCTCATTCTTTTACTTTTCTAGCTCTTTATTTTAAACTGCAATTCAATGTTTTGAAATGCAGCATATAAAATCAGTTAATATTTAACTCATATCTGTTAATTGTGTAATAAACTAATTTGGCTTCATGGAAACAATAAGAAAATTATTTGAAACTTTCCAACATTAACATTAACAGAATCTGCCACTTGCTTTGGGAATTAGACTTTAAGAATTAACAAATAGTTAGTAAAATACAGAAAAAATAAATAAGTACTAACACATTTCATGCAATGTTGGTGGATGGGGTCTGACTGACCACTGGGTTGGATGCCACTTCCATCTGTTGGAGGAATCAGCTTTCATCATGTAGTTAGAAATACTCTGGGGCAAAATGCTCCTTCAATAGTTTGTAGAGACAGGAATTATATATTTGATGTTGTAATCAACAGAAAGTGACTCAGTCGTGTTGAAGTCCAAATACGCAGCAGGAGAGAGGAAACGGTTTGTTTTGTGAGGAAGAACGAACAAAAACTGAAGCAAACAGCATCTGCTCACAAAGCCAAACTGTTTGACCCACTTAGAGCTGAGCTCCGAATGCAGAGGGCGTCTCCTCCATGTCCTGTGTTCGCCACTCTTCAAAGTTCCTCTCATTACTCCCATTTGAACCGAACAAGACACTGTGCTGACTCGCCGCTCCAACTGGGCTTGTTTGCAGCCGTCCGCTGAGTCCAGATGGAACAAAACACAAAGCAAGCGATTTCAGCAGGGTCCTGACTTCACTTTGAGGATTCCTCCTGACTTCAAGAAAAACACTGAAACTGCAAATAACTGCTAAAGTACCAAATGCTTGTAGAGCGAGTGCATTACAGATCTGTTGGATCAACCAATTAGGCTGGAAATAGAAAGTGAAAATCAGCTGCCCTACTGGTCCTAAACGGGAAGTTTGAACCAGTTCCCACCTGGAGCTGCCTGCAACTTTCAGGTGGAGCTAACAACCACGGCTTGCTCAAACAAATTAAGTCCTATTTAAAGCCCTGTGACATGGCTGAGGTTGGTTGCACAGATGGAAATGAAAGCTGGGGAGACAGAGCACTGGGGATGTAAAATGGAGCATCTCTCAGGGGAACAAGAGGGAATATTCACAGAGAACAAAAGAAACCTCAAAGAGATCTTCAAATAAAATTATAATCATTAGCAATGAAGAAAATGGCTGCTGGTAATGAGAAAAGCATTTTCCTGTAGAGTGTAAATGTCCCTCAGACGCCCTGATTACTTATGAGAGTGTGAAGGTTCTGACTGATGAGGCCAAACCAGGTGACCTCAGTATGAAATGGACATAAAATCAGACTTTTATACAGAATATTCATTTGGATTTCTTTGTATTTATGATGAAGTTTTGTTTCAACTTGCCAGAAATGCATGACAGCACTAGTATCTGTTTTGAGTCGATGCAACCAAACTGAACCCAGACTGCTTTGCATTTGGTTCCTGAATTTAGAACAGCAATAAATGCCTAAAATGATGTGAAGTGAAGCTTTTTTCTTGCAGGTAGGATTTTCTGGTGCTGAAGAAGGTAAACAGCAAATATTTGAAGGTGATGTTTTTTAGTGCCGTTCCTGCAAACACAGCTTAAGGTGTATAACAGTTCAGGTCGTCGTCACATTGTGTAGTTCATAAATTCTCCAGTTTTCAGTATTGAGTAAAGGTCTGGACTGTCGGCAAACATTTTCAGTTGGAGCCATGACTGTGGAATGTCTGCAGAATGATTTCCATCATCATCATGGTGTCTGGTTAAAGTAGACAGTGTAGGAAGATGCTGAGTTTCCTCTCCTGCTTTAGTGTACGAAGGAATTCGTCGCAAAACCTGGAGTGGATTTGGAGTTTTGAAGGTTGTGGCTGGTGAAGAAAAACCAACATGGATTCATGTTGAATGTGATTACAGACGATGTGCCATTTAAACAGGTGTGAGTTGATTAGGAAGTCAGGGATCTGAGCTCTGATCCAGTGAACTGAAATCAGCTGATTACATCGACTGTCTAATCTTTCAGAATCAGGTTAACCTGTTAAAAAAAAACAACACAACCCTTTGTTCTTCGCTTTCCTTCAGTCTTTTATATTTTTCTGTTGATAAACCTGTTTGGAATCATCAATAACGAATAATTAAATCTCCGTGTTTCTTCACGGTTCTTTTACACTTTGCAAAGCTTTTCTTACTGCAGGCATTTTTTGCCTCCCATTACGTCACTTACTTCATTCTGGCACAACATAACTACGTTGTTATTTGTTCATTTTTATGCTTGGTGTGCTTTGGCTTGTCTTAACATAATGCCAACATTGTGACTTAAAAACAATCACCTGGCTGCAACGCGCCTCTGCTTCCTGCTCAGATACAGTTGGAATAATTTGGTGATAAACAGAGAGCGAAAAAAAAGCTGCAAATTAGACATTTAAAATCCCCCTGAGGCAGTTTGAACATTCCAACTGATAGAGAAGCTTGTTTACAGAAAGACAAACCCATATGGGAGCAGTTAAAATTTCACTAATTAGTTATTGGCAAATATGATGAGGTTGTCTGTAGTGGAAATGATAATTAGTTGTTCTGAAGTCTTTTTCTCTGTGTTGGAAATGCACTTAAATTCCTGTTATGGTGTGATATAAAAAATATCATGTTTATCAAAGTACAGATATTTGTTTTCTTCAAAATATAAACTTCATAGTTTTACAAGTTTACTCTTATTTTTGACCAACCGTCACAAAGGCAGATTCAAAAAGCTGCTGATTTGTCCGTCTGTCAGTTCAGATCGCAGCTTCTTTCAGTGTTTTCTGTGTTTTTAGTTTGACTCTCATTGTCGAGGAGATTCTGTGCTTCCAGGAGTCTGAACCAAAAGCTAAAAGCTGCCTGGACCAAGAGACCAAATCTCAGAGGAGTTGAAAAGTATCAGGACCGAACAGCATAGAGAGAAGCAGGAAACTCAAACTCTCTTTTCCATCCATCATAACGACCATTTCAAAGACTCTGTCTCTCTGCCTGGGTTTCTAATCGTACATCCTGATAGAGATTGAAGAGATGAGGCAAAAGTAAATGAGGTGGATTAGCGGTTCTTCATCCAGAACATGTTACAGTGGAGAATCATCTCTGCTGGCCAGATATTGACTGTCATTCAGCAATAATCTTCAGTCAGCGTCTCCCTCCACAATCACTCTGAAGATACTTGAGTTATGACAACATTTTGTTTGCGTTTGGGGTAAAGTTTTTGTTTTATTGAACACAGCTGATCTCATCCATGAACATCTCACACTGGGTCAGTTGGCCCCGTTTTAGTCGAACTGGTTCCATCTTTCACTGCTGAGTTTGAAGAACGTCCTGCAGGTTTGGTTTCAGGTGTTAAGAGTTTGGATTATTTGGTTGGTTGTCTCTTAATCTCAGAAGTTTTTGGACCGGTGATCAGTTCATGGTCACAGCTGGACTTGGGCATAATGACTTACTTTGCTGGGAACATTTCTGTAAATATCGACTTAACATTTTGGAAATTGTTAGACAACTTGATGAAAACGTTTATATTAAAACTATCATATTGTTCTGCTGCAGCTGCAGATTCTCTACAAATTCAGGATTAAATTTGATTTTAAAAGCGTGTGATTATCATGTTTGACGACCCAGAGACTAAGACGACTCTGTGGAGGAACTTATCCTTATCTCCAGTTTTCAATCTGCAGGACCTGACTGTTAATTAGGACAGTTTAAGTTCCAAATCGTGCAGCAATTAGTGTCATTATATACAGAAAGTGAATTATGCAGAGTTCATCTTTAACCCCCCTCTTTCAGTCACTACTGCTTTGCTTCACAAAAACACTGAGAGCTCATGACAGTGGAGGCCAAAGAGCACAGGAATGAAAGCTTCATGAAATGTGAAATTAACTGGTTGACATTTATAAAAATGTAGAAGAGCTAAAGCATGTAGATGGAGTGTTCAGGTAGGAGAACCACCAGATTTTATGTGCAGGCAGCGATTTCAGACAAAAGAGCATTTATCTGTTTATTTTTCTGTTTCCAAGGAATGAGAAGCAGGAACAGGAAGTAGCACAAATCAATAATGTGAAAAACTGTCACCAAAGAAGTAGAGGTGCAGGACCAAAACCACCAGATGATTCAGATATGACCTCCAGGTGGATCACAGTCTGCATGCAGACCTGAGGACGACGGATCGGATCCACTCCAAGGTTTCAGCTACTCATGAGGGTTGAGTTTCCTAAGAGGAGACGACGAGCCCTGAGGAACACCAGCAGCTGCTAGAGGGTTCAAAACAATGTTATAACGGACCAGTGACACTTATTAGCTTTGTATTCCTAATGGAGATATGTCACTGTCTCACTGAGACTACAGCCAATGGTGTAAGGATATTACAGATGTTGGCTGATGCGTTTGCCTCTCATGCTGTTAAAAGTGCTTTGACCCGAACCTGGAGGTCAAAGTGTGAACTGCACATGGTCTACGGGGCAGGAAGTCCACAACAGGCCGACTGCAGGGGATAAACTCAGTGATGAATCTTAAGTCTGAGCCGGTTGTTCAATAAAACATGTATTCAGGCAGAATAATGACTTATACAGCACATGTATCAGAATAGATTAAATGAAACCAAATGTCTACAAGTTATTTCTAATTTTGGGTTTAATACAGTTGACAACTAAGGAATGGAAATAAGTAATTCTAATATTAGGAAAACGTAGGTATAATTGTGTGTATTTTGATTACGGGACTTTCAATCAAAAGATTTCCTCCTATTTATTGATGAATAAATAATTATTTTCATGCCCCTACACAATATTGATTTATCATAAAACAGGAGATTAAGGGATTTTTCAGTAATAATCTGTCTTGGAAACACTGCACAATGAACACAAATTCATTTTGTAGCATTGGTTTCATATTGAAGAAAAGTGACTCATTTCCAGGATTAGCTGTAAGTAAAATACTGTAATAATGAAAAAGAAATGGTTCTTCAAACACATTTTAACTCAATTTCAAAAACATGTTTGAGGAATAAACTAACATCACTAAATAATCAACATACTAATGTTGAACATTTCATTTTATTTCCTCAGTGCTTTGTTGATTGAATTAACATCGTACCTATATTTGCTCTAATGATAGGAGCAATATTCAGATTTATCATTTCTAAATGATTTCTGATTGATAGCAAAAACACAAACAGTGAAATGTTTTCTACAGTTGGACTAAACTCCAAGCATTAATGGCAGCTGCTGATTTTCTGGTAAAACAAATGAAAGCTGTTAAAACGAAGTTTTGTGAGTCAGAAACAGTCGGTTAAATTCGTCTGCTGTCATCAGTAGGGGTGTTGAGACCTGCAGCTCATTCTATGTTGTGGATGGTAAATGAGTTGAATTAATTGCAATTTTACTCAAATGTGTCTATTAGAGATATGTGGCACTGTGTAATCATTTTGTTTTCCAGGAGCGGATCAGTATGAATATTTGTAGCATCTTCCATCCTGTCTTGGCTGCTGCTGCTGCCGCCTTGTATTAAAAGATGAACCTCAGGTGTTACAACTGTGACATTTATTTGTTGTGGCATGATGTTGACCTCCTGCCTATCTGACAGACTCCATGGTCTCCGAAGGGGCGGAGAAGGACAAATGCAGGAAGAAGCATTCGACAGTCAGCATATACATTAATAAACTGACTTATGGCAAGATCTCTGAAATCTGTGCCAGCGAGGAGCAGCGGTCTGGGCGAATAATGGAGGTCTGCACTTTCTGACTGTTTCTCTGGGAGTAATCTCAGCAGTAAAACCAGTGAATTAGTTTATTCTCTTTTATCAGGCCTCCTGTGCTCAACTGTTAAGCAAGTAATTACAATCTTATCGGCAGAGTCCAATTAAGACAATTCACTGTTCCTCCTGTAAATAAGGTAAATACTACCCTGGACTGCAGTGTGGTATTAATTACTGTCTTACCTTCTCTGTGTAGAGATGTGCTAATGCTAATGCTAGCTTGCTCTTCACTCCCCACTTTCACCTGATTGAAAGTCAAATCTCCAACTATTCTATTGCAGTTTTCACAATACTTGCTGGAACTCAAGAATTAATGTCAATATTAAGCCAAATTGCAGTAAACATATGGATTTATTTGGTCAATTAAGTAATTAGAATCAAATAATCTGCTTTAGGTGAAAGAGCTGTAGGTGGTTTACTCTGGCTGCAGTGCAGGTCAGGCTCCACTTCCTGTTGGTGTGGAAACCTTGAAGCCCACCATGCTGAGAGCAGCAGGGGGTCCGTCCACAGAGACGCCCCCCACCCCACACACACCTTTAGACCAGAGGTTCCCAAACCTTTTCTCCTGCGCCCCCCAGTGGTTTCCAAACTTTTTCTGGGCCCCCCCTGTCCCTGCCCTTGGTGGGGGGGGGGGGTCGACTTTTTTGGGAGCAAAATGAATGTATGTAGCTGAACATAACATCGATAGCATACAGGCTACTTGTTAACAAGCTTAAGGTGCTGTATTGATATTAGCTAGTCGTCTTTTAGCTACTTTACCTCCATCCAGCAGCTTCACTCAACTCAGTCGGTTAGTTTTGGGGAAAAAACTGTTAAAAGTTCTTTGCTGGTTTGCTGCCATGATACTAACACACCTGTGTAGCTCTACACAGCAGCAGCAGCTGGTCTCCTTCACTGCTCCTCAGGTGTAAACCCAGTAGTGGCTCATGCTGCGTTTAAAGGCGGCTCGGAAAAACAGGTTACCACATGTTAACAACGAATGAAACAGTTTTAACTGCTGATAAAAGTGACAGAGGACACGGATATGGGAAGTGCAGAAACCCCTACTGTATCAAATTGACAGAGGAATCACAGAGAGTCGGCCATTCTAAGGTAAAACCCAGCGCATAGCCGCATACAGTGTTAAGTTTTTTTTTCATCCAGACGGCTTCCCGCCCCCGCCGCCCCTGTAACGGCACTGCAAATGAACGCGCCCCACAGTTTGGGAACCTCTGCTTTAGACTGAATCTATTTTTACACTTTTATCACTCCTAGATTTGTTAAGTTCTTTTTTTTACCCATAATATTAAGGAACTACTGGAGTGGAAGGCGGCTGTTCTAATCTACTGTTGATGTGAGATTATTATTTATTAATAAAATGAGGAAAACCAGAACATAAACATCAATTGAGACTCACTGAAATGGTTGGATGGGTGAATGAATGATGCTACTGTAAAGCTCGTCTTAAAAGGCTCTACAAATCCAGGCCATGAGGCGTAAAACTCAGCATTCCTCATGGATCAGAACCATTTCAGATTCTGCTTTCATTTCGTTATTTTGTTCTGCAGCTAATGTCTGAAATCACCAATTCATCAAAGATTTTACCGAGCTTCATGCTGGAGCTCGGTCCCATCTGCACTGAACGTTGTGAAAAAGCCCTTTGACTCTCAGCAGGTAAACCTTGAGACTTGCACCTCATTTTCAGACAAACACCACAAACTGCTGGAAATGTTCTGAAAGTTTGCTCTGGAAATTGTTTTGTGTATTGAAGATGTTGCTGGAGGCCACAGGAAATGTTCCGACTAATTTAGAGGTTTGGCTTCTCACATTTGTCTCACCAAGGTCAGAGAGTTTCAGTGATGCTGTAGATGAGAAAAATGTCTCCAGTCAAGGTTGGCACATCATCACCTTCTTAAGCACCAGTTTGCTCCCACATAGCTCTGAAAAAACACTTTATGCCTTTTTTTACCGTTACAAACAACATAAGTTACTTTGCTGTTTGCTTATTAGTGTCATTTTTATCTCGTCAAAATAACTCCAGAAGTTGGATGGAAATGGAGAAGGATTTTATCAAACATCATCTACAAGGATCTGTTTCTGTAAAAGATAACATTATCTCTTGTTTAAGCCTAAAATCCATCAGTTTTAACAATAAAGCACCTTTATACTAAACACAGTGAGGTAAGTCACTTTCATTTACAGTTTTTTTATTGTTTCTTGTTTTATTCTCATATGTTTTGTTGTGTTCAGATCAATCACTGGTTTTGGTAGAAATTACATTTAATTTCTACTTGGCAAATATTTTACCAGCAGGTTTAGTAGACAGACAATCGTTTCTTTTCTGCTCATAAGGAAGACATGTGACTGCTGCCTGCATTGTTTAAAACATTTTATAAAGCTCAAAATTGTGATTTCATGTAATGCCCCAAAAACCTTTGAAAACTTCATGGTCTGATCTTGTTCCTCTTAAAAAAATCTAGTCTTTCATTAAGCATTTCAGTGGCGGTGAACATCCACAGATTGGTGTGAGAATAATCATCTAGATTTATTAAATGATGAATGGATGAATACATGGACAAAGACCCAGTTCATTTTAAATCTAAGACAAAAACCAGAGTGAAAAGAAGAAGAAACATCAGACTCCTGCTCTTCTTTTAATGTCCTGTTAGTCAGACACCTGCCAGTCTGTGCAGCCAAACTGAAACCTTTTGAAGATAAATCATCCTTCAGGCTCAGCATGGAGATGAAAGAGGAACAAGACACATCAGCAGCTGTGTAGCCAGGACATTCACTTCACTTCACTTCTATAATCCTCTTTACATCAAACTTTGTCACCATCCAGGTTTAAGTTTTTTTTTACTACTTCTGGTCAGACTGATTGCATAAAAATGATTTAAGTGTCTTGAGGCTGAATGTCCTTTTGTGCATTAATGCCTCCCTAACAAGTTATTAATGTAGCAACTTATTCAGCTGCTGGCATTTTTGGCGCTTTTATTGGACAGCTTTGGTCAGACTTATGCAGTTTGGAGGGCAGGAGTTCGGCCTGGAGATTAGTAGTAGCATCGAAGGGCAAAGTGAATGTGTAATTAAAACGTCTATGATGATGAAACACCAATAGTTTGACTGGAGACAGTCTGCAGAACTACACTTCTGTGTGGGCTGGAAATCTTCATCTGAAGGAGAAGCAGTGAGTTATGAGGCTGGAGCTTTACTGCTGCGGCGCCTGGAGATTTATTTTGAAACATTTTCCACTAAAGAAATTCATACAGCAAAAGCAACCATGGCAAATAAGATTAAGCTAATTGTTTATTCCTTGGGGTTTATGTGAATGACATTACACACAAGGTTAATTAGCTCAATAAAATGTGGCAGCGTAATTGACAAAGATCATGTCTTTGATTAGCAAACACGGGTTCCGCTGCTTTATTCCAATTACACACATGATGAATGGCGTATGACAGTCTGCCGGCTCTGTTTGCCGCGTTTACACGACAACCCAATGAACCTCTCTGAAAAAATACAAAAAAAAATCATCTGAGTTGTGACATACAGCAAAAGTCACAGGCTTTACAGCTGAGTATAAAGTCATGGCTCATAAATCATGTCACACAGCAGCTGCTTTGCTGTGTGCCGTGATAATGACTCATATTCTGACAGCAAGTTGGGGGAAAAACAACACGTTGGCCATTTACCGACTATTCATGACCATCTCAGGATGAACCTGGTGAGCGACTGATGAAACATTCTGTCACTTGGCGTTTCTGGGGGCAGGAACGAGGGAAGACGCCTTGCTGTCACACGTTTCCACCGCATCCCTGAGTCATTAGCCTCAGTTTGGGATGACGGCGCCTGTCTCATGGTAGGCAAAGACCTTCTGTGTTGGTCATCACAGGAGAGCGTGTCTGACAACCAACTTACCTGAATGGCTGAGTCAGAAGCCGACTAACCGACGGAGGAGACGTCTGCCAGCCAGTTAGCAGCTGTGGCTCTGCTCCACAGGAAGCAGCTCTAACCATCCTGAAAACACAGAAAACTCCAACAATTAAAACGGAAGAGATGTGCTCCCCAAGAAAAGAAATGCATTTTTCTGTCATAACCCCTAATTTATTGTCTAGAGATTTGCTTTACTCACATGTAAAACGAGAACATATGAAAGATCTCACTCCCTCCTAGTGGTAAACTTGTCAGGGTTGATCAGCCTGCAGGCCCCCTGGTTCTTCTCCTGCACAAGGGCAACCATTCTTCTCCGACGTGTCAGGCCTTCTTCATCACTTCATCTAGCAGCCATCATTAACGCTGGTTTTCCAGCAAGTCATTCTGACATCCAATCGTCATCTCTCAGGTTCCTCACCTTCGCATGCTGGATCTTTACAAAAATTTGTGCAGCTCAGAAACTTCCTTCCGAGATCTAACCTTCACACGGTTCGATCATCTCTTCCTTCAGCTCCCTGGCTCTTACACGGCATCTTTCTATGTCCACAGTCTTCTATTGGGGTAATCAATGTCTGGTTTAGGACTTTACTTTAGCCTTTCTCTGGCACTTTGATTTACATCTTTGTCAGAAACGTGCTACATAAATATAAAAACCGGCCACCACAGACCTTTTCAACTGCATCACCCACTAACTGTCAACCATCCAGCCAACAGGCTCTCGCCGTCGCGTCGGCTCAAGACTCTAGCCGAGCTGGCAGCCTCTTTTGGGGGAGAAGACAACCCTGAGCTCAATCATCAAATCGCTTGATGATACTCAGCACGAATGTCTTCAGCCGGGCGCCAAAGAAGAACCAGTCTAATAAATCTTTCTAACTGATGTTTTTTTCTCTGTGCGAGTTTCTCCGGATTGAATTGGAAGCTTTAAAGCGTAAATTCAAGCTGGGGAGACTCCGGTCATCTCTCCGGCCTCTTCCACTACCACACCCACTCTTTAATCAACAGCCACTCCAGCCAGTCACCTCACAAGAGTTCCTGCAAAAGCGCCAACAGAGATGGACTCCAGCCTTTCAGCCGCGCTTCGACCCACCTTCACCTCATCTCCTCCTCCATCCGGATGATCACCTCTGAGTTCCCTCCTTCCTAGGTTCCTCTCCACCACCAGTGTCCTGACCTGGGGCAGAAACTACCCTGAGCTCCGGCCCGAGCCGATCATCAAGTCGCCTGCTGATGCTCAGCACAAACGTCTTCAGCCGAGTGCCAAAAAAGAACCAGTCTAATAAATCTGTCTAACTGATCTTTTTTCTCTGTGTCAGTTTCTCCAGATTGAATTTATATTGAGATACGTTAGCATGTTTACCAGGTTCTCAAGTGATCTAATGTAATCTATGAAAAGAGTGTGAAAAAACAGGACATTCCCCACTGATATTATTCAGAAAAAAAAACTAAGGTAGAGAACCATAAAAACCAAAGTGCTTATGTTCCAGCAGCTTGTAGAGAAGCTTTCACCAGCAATAACTCTCAGAAGCCGTTTCCTGTCTGATTTCATTAGGCTCATACAGCTTCAGTGATGTGAACTGAGGTTCTTGGTTCCTCTGGAATCCACAAATATATAAGAACCAAAGTTATACTTCAGTTTTGACCTTAAAGGGGCCATTTATCTTACATTAAGCAAAGACCTCTGGTATTATATGCTGCTTAAAGTAAAGTTTTGGTTGAGACGTTGTGTTTTTATCGGGTATTAAATTCCTTGATCATCCATATGTGAGTTTGTACATGCTTGTCTGCGTTCCATGTATCGGTTTCTTGAAGTCAGCAGACTGAGAAGGTGTTTCAGGAAAATGTGAATCCCGCAACACCCATCAGATCCTCTGACAACAGCAAAGTTGACATTGTGAAAAGGCATTTGGAAGAAATTGATGAAAAGGCTCCAATGACCAGTGGGGCTCTGTTGTGGCCTGCCAGGCGGCACCAACGTCACGTCACACAGAGGAAGGCGCCAAAGATTGTCAAACTCCGGGGAAACTGTCCAGTGACTCATGTCAGCGATCTGATGGCTGCTGCCTGTCCAGAACTCACAAGGCTTGGCTCAGACTGACGGATATCGGCCTGAGGGGACGCATTGAAGATGTATTAGTTTATTTTTTTGCTTGTTAATGGTTTTGTTCTTGTGAAGGATGAGAAATAAACCTAAACCTAAATTGTCTCTGTAGAAACATTACACTGAGCACAAGCAGCTTAGGGAGCCAAAACAAAACCCTCCAGTAGCAGCACTGAACTTTCAACTTCTGCTACATTTTCTCCATAGCAGGATGTCAGCGCTGCTGCGTTTCCCCTGCCCCATAAATAACAGGCGGCTTCTTGCTGAACCGGTACAATTCATGTTACACAAAGTTTTTGTGACAAATGTGTTTCATGACTGTAATTGGGGTTGGCTCGCTTGCTAAGGCACTTTTGTTTTGAGTATTTACTGGGAGAAAACACCTGAGGGATATAAAAGGAGAGTCGCCTTTTCAGTTGGGCACTCAGTCAAGATAAATGTGTTTGTGTTTCGGTGTGTGTGTGTGTGTGTGTGTGTGTGTGTGTGTGTGTGTGTGTGTGTGTGTGTGTGTGTGTGTGTGTGTGTGTGCAGATGTTCCTTGATTGGGTCTGGACTGGCTCTACCTGTGCATAATCTGCAGTGTGATTGAGTTTGGTATGTGTGAAGTTGTGTATCTGCTTGGCTGCATTTATTTGCATAATCATCTTCTGCAATGTTTTTCATTGTCAAAGCAGGAAGCTATTAGCATTTCCCCACAAGTGTTCTGCACCAGCCCCTCCCAGCCCCATTCCTCAGATAAATAAGTGAGATGTCCAAAGAAGATCATTATCAGAGCGACTCTAAATCGATTCATCCTAATTAATTGCCTGCTTGATAGATAGGAGTGAGTCTCATCACACCCAAGTAACTCAGCAGAAAAGGGCCAGCGCATCACGTCTGGAAGTTGACTTGGCAAACGAAAAACAAACACATATGACAGGACAATTTCATTCCACAGTGAAACATTCTCGCTTTTGGAAACACACTTTGCGGAAATTAGCATTTCTGAAATCAAAAATACCTGAAATGTTCCTATGACTCTGAAATACACAGACAGATGAGCCAGACAAAGAAAAGGTAAACAAGATAAACCAAAAGCTTCAGAGAGAAAAAAAAAATCAGTTTTTTTACACGAATGACGTCCAGAATGAACATCTCCTTATGCACACAGATCCACATGGAAGCCGTTCTGTTTGCTGTGCAGCTTATCAGACGCTTGTTGACCTGCTCAGAGTCACATAGTTAGATCTGAGAAAGAAGATTTCCGTCACAATTATGTGTTTCTTTGCTGGCTGGAGACGGCGCTGCCTGCAGTAAATACATCTCCAGTCTCGCCTTTTAATGCTTCTGCTGCAAACCAAATGTCATTTGATCTCCAGCGAAGCCAGACCATACGTGATATTTTGAAGATGTCCATATAAATCATTGTCCCAACTCAAAGATGCCATATTAGAAGACTGGTGCTCCACTTCTGCAACGGTTTTACAAGTGCTTCTTAAAATTGGCAGCAGTGACCGAAAGTGACCTTACTTTATCTTGTGCTGCTCCATGAGAAGGGCATTCTGGGTAAATACAATCAAAACAAATGCATGTGTCCAGCACTAGTGGGAGAAATGACTCCTAATCTTCCGCTAAAATAAAAAGAGAAATCCTACAACCACTAAAATCTGACGTGACTCCATCTTTGTTTACATTTCATGAAGAAGGACATTTTGCTCGACGTCTTCAGAGGTTTTTGTGTCATTCCAAATATTTCTATTTGCTAAATGAAAATGGCAGAGAACCTTTTTTGGAGATTGTTTTCATCACAATTTGTTGTCCCGAGAGCCTCTGCATGCACTCTTGCTCTAAGCTCTAATAACATTTGGGTTGATATTTTTCTTTTAAAATATTGTCTTTTGACTTTTCTTTGAGTCAGATTCACAGCACTTCCATTATGGTTCAAACCCAAACCAAAAGATTGAGGCTATTTCATTTGAATCACCACCTGATGAAAAAACAAATTACTTCTGAGTTTAGATGAGTGATATTTAATTGGCTCCATGAATCAGACACCTTTGAGAGATGATGCTTCATTAGCTGTTTGTTTGCTCCGGTTCAGTTCTCCAATTATCACTTGGTTTCTGATGCAATGTCTTTATGAACTGCAAAGTCCTTTTTGGATTTTAAGTGGTTTTACTCATACATGATCATGACAAGTAAAAGTGGTTTATTTGGAAGCACTGATGAGTAGAAATCACAAGCTTCCAAACATATTTGACATAATCCTGGGAATGAGCAAGAAAAATGAGCCAATGGTCAGACTGTTTGTTTTCAAAGCTCACATGGATAGAAATTATTTATAAAGCTTATTTTATTTATATAAAAAAAGAACAATACATTCTGGTAATTCTTGAAGTATTGGGAGGTTTAATGCCTGAGCAAACAAACTAAAATTTAGCAACAATTGCCTCATAATCTGAACATTCTGGGAGTTTCAGAGGTTTGAGTTCCAGGAGTCACCATCATAAATGACCTGCAGACTGGATTCCTCACTGGGGCCTGTTTACTGCACTTAGACAGCAAATCAGCACAGCGTTTTAATGTATAAAATCAAATAATCGTATTGGCAGACAGTGACAAATGATTTCTTCTGCAGAAAAGCAGAAGCAGCCAAAAACCTTTCATTTCAAAGTATAAATACAAAAACTAAAATCACCATAAACAGCAAAACCATAAACAGAAATAAAGTTTTAACTCCAAATATTTGGTTTAGTTTTAGTATCTTTTCTGTACAAAAGCTTTTTCTTTGAATTGTGATTCATAAAAACTTGAAGCATATTTTTCATATTGGATTTCAGCCGGAAATCCGACAGAAAGTCTGAACGATCAGAATAATGCAGGTAATTCATCCGTCCTGCAGGCTTTGTGCACGGCTGTAAAAAGCATGAAACACCGGATGGATGCATGAGGGACAAACAGCGACACGCCTCCTGAAAGAACCTCTGCAGATGACAACTCAGCACAGTGGCAGGAGGCGAGAGGCCAACAACTTTTTATTTTCCTGTTGAAAGGTCTTCTTCTGTCCTCTGTAATCTCATCTGTGAAATGTTCCCTGCCTTCTTCATCCCACCACACTTCCTTATCCTGACTCTCACTGGAGAAGAGGATCGGTGGCCTCGTTTGGAAGCTATACAGGAGAGCAATGTCACATTAAAACGCTGCTAAGCTCCAATTACACAGTGTGAGAGTCGAACACCAATCTGGACCTGAGACATTCAGTCAGAATGATGCAACAAACGGACAAAACGTGATGTGAATGAGCTCAGATTGTTTGAGTGAATTGAAATGTAACCCTGTTGCTCTTGGATTCTCAGGACGTTTCTGGGCTTGTAGTACTACATCTTCATCTCTTTGCTTTTTTGTACAACAGTGTCAAATTCACACTGAAATGAAACGTGATGTCAGGCAAAATGTGCTTTGTGAGGCATCACAAGAACAACGCAACCAAGAATTTAAACTTAAACTGAAACGAGAATATTTTCTTTTCATGAAAGACAAATGTGGCCATGGTGAAATCCTCTCTCTTTTTCCTGTGAAGGGAACCATGCGGTGCTGAATCCTGTTCTGAAATCCGTTGGGTCTCTTTGTTTGCAGAAGTTGACTGACATCTTAAAATAAAACCTGCTGGTGGTTCGTCTCTAGAACTTTTTGCTTCGATCAAAGTTCGACTCCATTTAAGTCTTTCCAGGAAACTCCTGTCTCTCAATAACTTGATCTTGTTGGCTTTTTCTGCAGAGTGCAAATACATTTATTTATTTTGTCTTCATGGAAGTAGATTGGATTTCCTGTCTGCTCACCTGAAGCTCTTTAGGCAACCAACCTCACTGCAACGATATGTTGTTTCAGATATATTGGAAACAAACTAAAATCTTTCAGAAGTTTCTTTCCCTCATTGTTTATTGACTCCCAGATTACAGCTAATTTCATCTCTAACACCTAATGACCTCAGAAAAACATTATTCCTAATTATCTGGCCATGAAATTGAGATGTGGTTAACAAGAAGAGCTGGACATAAAATATCAGAGATCAGAAAGGAAGTTATATATGCACAGTTTCATCAAAAGAAAGTTTGAAAAGGTAAGACACAAACAAATTCCCCAAACATAATAAAGGAAACTAGAAAGAAAATGAAACCAGGTTAAAAACAACAATGGTGTTAAATCCCAGAAAAAGGTTTGACCTTATATATACTAAACATTATCCACAGAAATGAGACAGGAGGGATGATTGACTGATTAGCTTCTTATTTTGATTAAATGAGTCTTGTTTCCGTTTTTCTTTAGTTCAGTTCTTTCTTTGTGATCTTAGTTTATGTATTTCTTATGCCTAGATATTCTTAGTTCCTGTTTGGTTGAGCCTTAGCGTCAGATTGATGTCCTGGTCTCCTGTCTCCCTGCTGCCACTTTCTCTCCTCATCCTGCCTCACTGCTGCCACCTAATCAACCATCTGTTCCTTGATTGACTGATTGATAGTGTTGAGAATGATCTAGTAGAGACCAAGCAAACTATTTTCATGGACCTGAAGGGAAGCCCCTCCCCCCATCGGGTGAGTGTAGGTCTGACCAGAGGCGCCACCCTGCAGACTGCGCCACACTTGGTCAAGTCTCATCACAGCTGTGTTCACACAGCAGGCATCAACGCATGAGCACTGAAACATGCACACACACCCAGACACACACCAGCAGATGTAATAACCTGTGGCTTCATTTGCATCCATTTCCCCACAGACTCTCCAGACTTGTGGCTCACACCGCGTTCCTCTGCGGTTCGGCTCCAGAAGTGGCCTCTTGCTGCGACGGCTCCTGCTGCATCCAAGCTCCACAACATGGGAACCGAAGGTCAAATGAGGCAGAAATATATCCATTACTGCTAGAGAAGGAAAGTAGAAACTGAACAACTGCTTTCTGTGTTAATGGCGCAAAAGATTCCTGTTCCTTCAGATCAATTCAGCACCGAGCGTGAGATGAAATCTTGATGCATAATTTCCAATGCTGCTGCCGTTCAAAATGCCAATTTGCTTCTGTTATCAAGATAAACCAAGTGAGTGCGCAGCAGCACTAAAAGGTTTAATTTCATGGTCTTATCAGTGTGGATTTCATGGACAACATCAGATCCATATCTGAACACAACTCATTACCACAGACCTGCCTGTCTCTGCTTCATCATCCTCAGCTGATTCTATTGATTTCTTGATTTCTAGTAGGATGTTGGTTTGTGAGAGGGATGGAAATGGTTGACCTTCATTTCCAAAGCAGGATAATGTCAGATCACAGATAAAAGCAGAAAGGTGAAACCGACTAGCTCCTCTTCCTAATAATCGATATGAAGTCTGATTCAGTGACTCAGGAGGAAGAAGTTAAATGTTAAAAGCTCATCAGCTTGTTTTAGTTTAATGTTTATCCATTTTGCATTTCAGAGTGAAGCTCAGAACCGGCAACTAATGGATCCACCCTATGTGCAAACATGTCTTAAGATACCCATCAAATCCTCTAAATAAACTGTTGGGTAAAGGTCAGGACAGCATGCAGGCCCCTGTCAGCCTCTTCTTCAGCCATGCTTTGTTTGCAGAAAGTGGTTTTCCAATATGTGGTTGAAGGAAAATGTTGCTTTAAAATCCCTTCTGAAGTTTTCTGCATTAATGTAGCCATTGAGAAAACCCAGAACCACCAGAGTCTGCATGCTGACCACAGTCATAGTTTTCCTGTTGCCTGTATTTCCAGCCATTATTCCTGCTGCTCCTCAGCCCCTCTCTGCCTGCTGATTGCTGAAAATGTTTACATGTGATGCTGCCTTTTAAACTCCACTCGTTCAGGGTCGGATCTGCTATGACATGGCTTGTTGAAGCCTTGTGACCTGTGGCCGTGTTCTTGTAACATGGCCTCTGTCTGTCCCTGTCGAGAGTCACCCTCCCTGCTCTGCCCGTCCCACTGACCTGCATTGTTTTCCCGGTCACTGAGGTTCGGTTAAACTCAATAGGCTATAGCATCTGATTCTTGTTTTATAAAGGAAATCAGTTTGTTTGCATCAACTTGCCACTGCCATCGTTTCTCCACTCTGCAGCCTCATCGTTCCTGGGTTTCAGAGTAAAGAGTATTGGGCCCAATATGGTCCTGCAGGTTGAAACAATCCCAGGTAAACAGACATGCACCTTTCCTCCACTTTCCTCTTGATGGTGTAAATATCCTGAGGTCCTAGTCTATGAGAAGGATCTACACCTTCAGCCAGATATTCCTTCATGTTTGTCCTCCAGGTCTCAGACCTTCCTGTGTCTTTTGTGGAGTTTGACCTGAAAAGAAGAAACCAATGGTCATCTTACACATTCCAGTCTGTAAACGTTGTTCAACCTACACAATAAAAATGCCAGTGTTGAATTAACACCCAAAAGTGTCTATATGTGTCCAAGTCAGCTGGTGATAAATTCAACACTACAGAGTCACATTAACATTTACACAGGTGCTGGTGTTAAAATATATCAAAAGTAACACCAGTGTAGTGTTGATCAAAAAACATCATGAGGTGTTAAAAAAGCAAATAATTGACCAACAAGGTGCCAATGTCAATCAAATCCAGTGGAAAATATTCAAAACAAGACACAGAAATGGAAAGTTAAACTTTTCTTAAACCCATTTCAGTATATAGACCAATGTGAATTTAACAAAAATATGGGTGTCAATATTTTTGACACCCATTGAATTAACACACTTTTGGGTGTTAATTCAACACTGGCATTTTTACTGTGTATTTCATTACCAACAACATGCTGGTGCTTCTTCTCCTCTTTACGTTTTGTTTTCCAACAGTGATTTTGGACACAGATCCATGTGCAGCAGCTCCTTCCAGACCAAAGCAAAGTTATAATTGTCTTGTTCTGGTTTTGACCTTGAAAGGTCAAATATGAGGTTGATTTTTTTTCAGAAGTCCCTTCAATGAAACAATATCTTGGCAGTTTTAGAACTTGAGACCCAAAAAAGATAAACTAATATAACCAAATCAACAACATGTTGACCAACCGTAACGCCAGAAGCCTGACAGTAGTTTCCTGTCTGTGTTGTGAGTTGCACCTGTTAGGAGCCAGGAAACGTTTTTCCACAACCAGATTTGATCTTTTTCATTTGTAAAACTAGTAAAACTACATCATAAACAATTCATGTTATTTTGTTGAGTTTTTCTGACAATCCAGATGTTCTACACTTTGATCAGGTTGTCAGTGGAAGCCGGTTTGTTCTGCACTGTCTTCTGACATGATTTGTAAATAAACTCATACAAACCCTCCTGCCTGCTTTGGTTGTGTGGATAAAACTGTAGCTAATATTACATCATGAGTCTTGATGTGTTTGAAATGATTTGCTAGCAGCACATATCCTTACATAAGAAAGAGAATAAGCTGAATTTCTTTCTTCGTTTCTCTTTGTTCACCTTTCCTGACTGACGACGCCCAAAACTTTCCATCTGTTTGCTGCTTTCTGTTCTCCCTCCTCATCAGTCTTTCTGTTACCTTTCCAGACTCATCTCCTTTTCCTGAGGCTGAAACTTTAATGAGATGATGGGGCTTTTTGCAGAGACGTGTGGATATTAGGGGAAAGCTGGATGCAGTGCCAACTGTGAGTTTTCTGTGGATTGTGGGGAAACTCCTCTGGCTTTTCTCCAAAAGTGAGAAAGTGACTCCTGAAAAGAGAAGCAACACAACATCAAGCTGCAGCTTCTCAGAGCTGAAAGGGTTTCAGTCACCACTAGGGAGGAATGTAGTTAGTGGGATTTAAATTTTTATCTCCTGTTTTGCTTTCAGGTGAAGGGAAAACTGGCCATAAAGCTTCGAGGTTTGATGCATTTTTTATGTGGGTTAAATTATGGAATGAGCTTCAGATTGATCCTAGAAATAGTACAGACTCATGACTTGTACATCTATCTATCTATCTATCTATCTATCTATCTATCTATCTATCTATCTATCTATCTATCTATCTATCTATCTATCTAGACATTTTACCATATTTGTTATTTTTAGAAATCAATCATAAATATAATTTTGCATTTTGGATAAAAGAATAAACAAAAACTTTAATGTCAAAGTGAAAACTGGTTTCTACAAAATAACACTTAGGCTTAATTCTGTACATGAAACGACAGATGACATAAACATTTATCCAGCTGACCAGATGTCCAGATCAAGTCAAACTGAGCTGGTCTGACGTCAGACGCCAGCTGGACAAAGAGGCTTGGTGGTTTTTTACTCCGTGGTTCTTCCTTTCAGAGGAAGTTCCTCTGGAGTCGCAGCACAGAGACACGTTTAGGATCAGAGTCTGAAGTGCTGTTGTGTTTACTGCTGGCCCAATCCCATGCTTCACAGCTCCCTCAGCTTCACTGGAGACAAACAAGAGCAAGAACAAGGGAAAATGCTTTTCTTCCTCTGATGAAGCAGCCAACTGAGAGAACGAAGTTGGAAAAAACAATGAGTCGCTATTTGCAGCCGGTAACAATTCGTTTTCCCTCTTTCTGACTTAAGATAATATGATACTAAATGTTGTGATTTTCTGCATTTCCAGTCACGCTGCTCTCCACGTCTCACAGGGTTCAGGTCGTTGTGTGCATGTCCAGAGGACGGAGCTCCACTGTGACCAGTCGGGGTGAAAAGCCTCCCATGAGGCCTGTTGGATCCACAGCGTCGAGCCTTTTTGCACGATATCGCAGCAGCGATCTGATCTTCGTGCGACATCCATGGGAGAAGGAATCTGAAACGGGAACACGGACTCTGAGATGCCAATAATTCACAGTGACAGCTTGGCTTTCATTGACCACTGAGCTGCATAAGAGGTCGACCTTAATACGGTGTTTCTCCTTTTCTGTTGTTACGTGCTCAGCAAGGAAAGGAGGAGAAGGAGTCGTGTCTGCCTGCCTTTTTACATATATTTGGTTAAACAGCAGCTGGCAGTCAGCTGTAATTATCTACCAAAGGCTGTGCATTATTTATACCTCCTTTTAAAACCCATTAAAAGGCATTAGGTCTCCTCTAAAACCTGTCATTATCGATTGACTTTACTGTAATGGTGGCTTTAAGCCCTCAAAGATTTTCTGGCTGGTGATTAAAGGTGCGGTTGAGCCGTAAGAGTGCGAAGCAAATGCTTGCTGATGGAGCCGGTAAACCGCCGGTCCGTTTCTCCAGGTGTGTGGCAGCTTCTCCAGGTGCTCTGGGTTCAACAGCTGCTGAAATGCTGAGAGGTTTGAAGGTGTTCATGCTGCTTCTCCACACCTCATGGTTCCAACTGTCAGGAAAGCTCTTACTTCCTCAGGAAGCTCATCCATCATCCATGCCAAAGAAAAGTCACGTTTCATGACATTGTGACTGAAGTGAAACACTTTAAGGAAAATGTCTGACCTTATTTGACCCACATACGGCTTCTTCGGTTAGCTTTTTTCCCATTAAAAACCTTCATAAAGACTTAGATGTGAGTAAATCATCATACTGACATCATTAGCATGGCCTTGCCAAAGAACCTGTCTCTATGTCCCCGCATTTAACGTCACAAAGCATTAAAAATACTTCTATGGGGCTTATTAATTCAAAAGCAGGTCCAGCGAAGCGCACAGCCGTCCATCAGCGTAATGCTCTCGAGCTAAGTGGCCTCTCACTTGCTCAAGTATAGTTTTTTACTGTGGAATGATTAAGCTTGGACTAAATGCTGTAAAATCAGAGCGACAGCATATGATGGGGATGGTGACGATGAAGCACAAGGAAAATTGTAAATCTGCGTCAGTTAGCCAACACATTAAAGAACCATTACGGTGAGAAACACAGGTGAGTTCAATAAGTACAGTAACTTGTATTAAAGGGGAGATAAAAAAAATCCTTAAGTTACATTCTGATGTGTACTTTAAGAGTGCAGAAAGTTGAAGTTAGTCTCTCTCTTTGGGTTTAGTTTTCTCTAGTCCCTGTTACTATTACATCACAGTATTTGTTACAGAACTGCTAAATAAAGTGAACCAGTTTCACTAATCCACCATCTTTAAATCTTGCATCGATTTAGTCCAAGTTCACAGATGCCACAGCTACAGGTTGTGGATAAGTTGAAAGGTTTGTTTATTGGATGTATTAACCAACACAACTCATTACCTTGTCACCTAGCAACATGTTGCTGTAGCAACGGATCCCTGAGGCGCTTCACACAAGCAGAGGACATTTCCAAGATAAACAACAACATGTAACCAGGGACATTGAAGAGGCTCTGCCAGCATGGAGACGGATTTGCTGGAAGACTTGAGAAGTCAGTTCTTTCTGTCTCTGGAAACGAGGAGCACAGCAAAGTGCTGAGCTGCAATAATGCTAATTAACATTATGGTATTATTGACAATAAACTTTATTTTAGATATGAATTTATTGCTAGCTGTAGCATTCTGTATTCCGTGTAGGTTAGCGATGTATGCTAACTCTTAGCTCCTCTAGAAGGAAACCTGTTTGGGACAACAAGAGGTTTTCAACGGGATCAGAGGTTCCCCTAACACAACACTAAGTAGTCAAGCTGAAATGGCCCAGTCAAAGTCCGGACCAAAATCCAGTTGAGAAACTGAGGCAAGAATTGAAAATGGATGTCTACAACTACTAGGACAAAGTTTGAAGGGTTACTGGCCAACACACCCTGTAAAATACCTCCAGCTGTTGTTGCATTGAGTTGTAACAGTGGGTCTACAAAGTACTGCCAAGTTTTACAAAGTATAACAAATGTTCTGCATACATGTGGTACTTTTATTTCTTAAAAAACAGTTGGCAGTCAGAAGTTTTGAAAGAAGGACATTGTGACCTTTTCCTTGATGGCTTCATTAAAAAAAACAATTGAATTATTATTCCTCTTCTGGGGTTATTAACAAATGTCTCTCTTTGTCCTGAAACTGTTTCAATTAAACATTAAATGTGCTGGAAAAGACTAAGGAGACATAGTTTCTAATGTCAAAAAGAGCATCTGCAATTTTTGAAAGACTTTATTCCATCTCTGTTAAGTTTTGCTCCCGATGCTTTTCCTCTTTTTTTGTCCTGCCGTTCTGTTCAGCTGTCACTGCAGCGTCGCAGGCAGCTGCTGGTCGACCCAGGTTCTCTCAGCCGGTTATGGCATTAAAACAGATTCTGGTTCTGCTGGAGTTAAAATTGAGATCATGTAAGATGGAGCTGGTGTCTGCTGAGCCTCTTCTGTTAGTTTGGCTGCAGGATCTTCTAATTGTCCTGCATCCCCAAAGGTCCATGGGAACTATGGATGACACAGTTACCCATTTTTTACCTCAAGGCAAGTGAGCCTAGCAGAACCTTTTAGATGTTCTGGATTCTTCTGGACAATGACTCTCATTGTGTTTCCTGTAACTTCATCCCATTGTTGAAATACATGATGCTTAGGGTAACTGATATTTAACTTGTCCATAACTAAGGATGTGGACAGATGGACAGACGGATGGATGGATGGATGGATGGATGGATGGATGGATGGATGGATGGATGGATGGATGGATGGATGGATGGATGGAT
>CAEGAF010127367.1:0-20209 GCA_903067075.1 Micropoecilia bifurca
TCAACGGTTTCGCGCAGCAGCAGGGAATGACTGGGGCCCGGGGATTGGCCAGAGGGCCCGGTGAATGGTCCAGGGCCCGTGATTGGTCAGGGGGCCCGGTGATTGGTAGGGGGCCCGTGATTGGTCAGGGGGCCCGGAAATTTTCCCCGCCCCGGCCCCGCGCCGACTTGTTCCGCCACTGCTGTACATAGAAGACTTTTTTTGCAAGATACTGCAGACCAACCATTTATTCAGTTTAGGTGATCATAGACTTCCATATGCTCAAATCAGACATAACATTATGTCGGCTGACAGGAGAAGTGAATAACACTGATTATCTCTTCACCATGACACCTGTTAGTGGGTGCTGTGCTATTTTTGAGGTCAGACTTGTTTTAAAATGGTAGAAATCTCATTTTCTTTTTGGGCCCCACTCTGGTAAGGTGCTAGCTTGACTCTCTGGTGAGAACCTCAGAAAAAACATCAACAGAGGCTTTTTCAGACTATCTACTGCAAGACATGTTCCTGGAGTCCAATTTTTTTCTTATTGTGAAATCATAAACAATGGCTTAGATGAAGCCAGTGGGTCCTGTGGTATTTTTGATATTGTTTTTTTTATTACCTCCTGGATGATTAGTTTATGTGTTTTCAGAGTAATTTGGTTAGGTGAGGCACTCCTGGAAATTTTCACTTTTCAGTAAACTGTTTCCTTTGATAGAGGGAATAATCACTGAAAAATAACTATGCTAACTAAGGTCACATTGTCCAATTGTATGTGCCTTTAATAATCTGAAATACTTACGTGTGTCAAAAATGCAACAACAGAAACAAATCCATAAGTCGACACATACTGTTTCTCAGAAACATTGTGAACAGTGTTTTGCTGTGCTGAAAGGGTTGTTCACCCTGTTCATCTTCCTGTAGGTTGTCTGCATTCAGTTGCATAACTCTGCTGTGGCAGCATTGCCAGGAATCAAATCTACAATGTTTCAAGGGCAGCTATGAATTTTCCTAACTAGACGGCAATGGAGGCGCTCATTAAGCTGGGGCATATTCATAGTTTAGTGTTTACCTTAGCTGCATCATACAGACAGCTCTAGTGCACAAAGAAAGAAAGGGCTGCATGGACTCCTTGACCTCAGAGTTGAATTCTAATTTCTGAAGGAAAGAGGAGAAAGTTACTCTCGGGGTTCGTGTGCTTTGCCTGATCGCTTATACAAATGAAGAATTTGGGAGCAAGAGCAAAAAGAAAGAATTAGGCACTTTAAAATGTTTGCATAACGAGCACCTTCCCCTCGACGTTCTGGTTCTCTTCTTTTTTTAATCACCTGCGCTCTCCAGACCACCTACACCCTTCTTCATGATCAGATACCGGACCAACGGGTTGATGCATGATCCAAGGAATTAATCTGCTAAAGCCTGATTGCCATTACTGCCATGCGATTATGCACCTTGATTACCGAGCCCACCCCAAGGACCATGACGTGCCCCGGTGCACATTTCAAAGGTGCGCATAAAATTATGCGGTGATTACCCCTACAATGGATCAATCCAGCACGAGAATGAGACTGTGCAGCCATATAGACTGTCTCAAGTAGGACTGTGATTATTAATAGGTGCTTGAGGTGACCTGATATCTGAAGCTCAAGCCGTTAAGACTGCCTATGATCTTTCCGCAAAAGCAAATAAATTCATTTTTCAAACATTCTGAAAAAAGTCATTATTGGATTATTGTTGTAGAGGTAGAATTGTTTGGAGTTCAAGCATGCATAAAAGAGATGCTTCACCGACAGTGAAGATGCACTTGTCGTTTCTAAAGTAGACTTCAGAGGTTTTAAGGCAGAACAGTTATGGACGGACTCTAAGGAGAACAATATGCGTTACAGGTGCATTTCAATAAGTCAGGATACCACCAAAAAGGTTGTTTATTTCAGGAATTCAGTTCAAACATTGAAGCTAACATATTATGCAGATTCACAGTAATGTATTCCACGTCTTTATTTTTGTGCTTATGGACAGCAATTAATAACCTGTAATATTTATGTACTCAATATTTGATCACTTCCACAGAACAATGCATAAGCTTGGTGTGGCATGAAAGCAGTTGGTCTGTGGCTCTGCTGATTGAGGTGTTAAGAAAATCTGAGTTGCATAAACAGCAGCTTTCAGCTCATCTTTGTGATCTGTTGTGTCTTATCTTCCACTCGCCAGTGAACTATAGATTTTCTGTGTCGCTCAGGTCAGGTCAGCTTGCTGGCCAATCAATTAAGCACAGTGATATCATGGTTGTCGCAGCAGATTTTTGTACCTTTTAGCAGCGTGGGCAGGTGCCAAGTTTGGGTGAAAATGAAAACAACATCTCCATAAAGATTCTCTGCAGGACAATGCATGAAGTGAGCAAACATTTTTCTAGTTTCCTCTGCTGACTTAGACATGAAGGAACACAAACCGATGTCATGTCACCCCCAAATCATCAGAGCTTCCAACCAGAGCTCCAGTAACTTGATGTATGGGTCTCTCCACTATGCTTCCTGACTCCATATGCTAAATTTGCTTTCATTTGGAAAAAAGTTGACTGAGAACTCAACAGACCAGTTCTTTTTTTTTTCTTTGTCCATGTATGACCCTAAAACATTCTGATTCAGCAGTGGCTTAACACAAGGGGGGGGGAAAAACCCAGCTTCATATCATGTCTTGGAAATGTCTATGTGTGGTGACTCTTTAAGATTTGACTTCATCTGAAGTTCACACTAGGTTTGTTTCTTCCTCTCACTTCTCCATTAAAATATGTGGACACAGAACTCTAAGACCTGAGTGAAGTTGGCCCCCCCACCTTCTTCATCAGGTAACTCTAAGCAGTTCACTTCTTCAGAAATGTGTGGCTCACACTTCTTACGGAGAGTTTTACTGCCTGTCTGATGAACGACTGTAAAGGTAGCATTTTACCCATATTTCCTTAATCTAACCTTTTCTTTATTAGAAATCACATTATATTAGCATCATATATTTAATATATATATTCAGGTTTTCTTTAGATGTTAGCCACGTGTATCATCTTGTGTGTAAAAACCCAGTATGACGTTTAAATTTCACAATTTTAATTTTAATTTTAATGCACCAACACGTGTCAAACTGTGTTATCATTGATATTTATTTTTATTTTCAGCCAGAGAGCCTGCTAATCACAAAATCCCTGAAGATCAAATTTCCAGTGTCCATTGAAATGGACACATATTTACATTACATATATTATTTTATGAGTTAGTTTTCCAAATGTGCACAAAGCAAAACATAAAGACGCAGCTGAATTTTTAATAATTTAAGAAATAAATGACGCAAACATAACATGTAAGCACCCATCACTTTGTAGTGACACTTATCCTCTGCTATCAGGTCCATGTAATCCTTCTCTGTCGTGTTAATGAATAAAAAAAATAAAAATAATAATCCTGAGGGAAAGTGGTGCAGTAGATAAAAAGGCTAGTTGACTAATTCAAAAGCAATCCAATATCAAACGATTTCTGTGGATCAGGCAGTACAGAAGTGAAATTACATCTGTTCATCTGTTTCTCCCTTGTTGCCTGTGAAACATATGATTCAGACAGACAGACTACCTCGGATAAACACCCTGTTGCAACATCTCTAATGTTAACATCTTAGCATTAGTAATGCCTTGGCAAAGGATTTAATGGACTTCATATGCCACCGTTCGCAGCGATCCACTTTCTTAGAGAGCCTGGTTCTCAGCGCTCCTGCAAAATTACTTAATGGCCTCAGGTATTTTGCATATCTACAGGAGCAAAAGCCATAAATGTCACTCTGCTGAAAGGAAATGATTTATGTCTTTTGTCTCTATCAGGGGCTTTTGTTAAAACAGGGTAAACATATACTGCCGTACCGCAGATACATCAAGGACCATTTACTGTATGCAAATGTGAATTTGAGCTCACCAAATGTACAATTGCAGAAATTCCATCAGTAGCCAGAGTTCAATGCCTCTTCAGTCTTCAAGTGTGCGGATAATGGTCACTGTGACTGCACATCGCTGCAATTCAAAATCTCATCTGCTCCATCACTGGGAAATGTTTGCCACTAAAATAACACAGATAAAGGCAGCGCCTGTTGATGCCGGTTGGGCTCTGTGCTATTGTAGGAGATGATGAATGATAGACAGCAGAAGATGGGTACATACTATTCACAGTGCTCCATGTGGCAGCTTGCATTTTCACACTGGTACAGTATGTTTGTCAGCTACAGACAGCTCAGGCACTTACGCACTGACGTGGGCAAGCGGTGTAGTGTTCTGCCAGCCGACTGCGTCACGGACACATGCATGTCCTACGTACCGCCGTGGAGACCTTCTTATACATGCCTGCATGAGCTGCAGGGACAGATTGGAAGGTCTTGACATCGTAAAAGAAAAAAAAATAAGATGCAAAACAAAACAGAAGCCCCTTCGAATAATTCCCCTAAAATCTCCTGCAGGTACACTTTACAATAGAGCTGTGTGCTGAAACATATAGTGCCTTGTAAAAGCATTCCCATACCTTTAAGTTTAAACTTTACCTCGTTTTAACTGCCCTTAACAGCCACAAAGCTCAGTGTGTGGCTCTTCAGACACAAAATTTCCCTGTATTATTTAAATAAAGTATTGGACGTGTACACACAGTTTTTCAAATTGTTTCTAAAAACATTTTTTTGCAAGCTACACGTAGAGTCTGTGAGCATAAGCTTCCAGTGTGTAAGACAGACATATGCTTTGATTTAAACTGTACTGCTTTGGCTCTGGCGTTGTGCTTGGGGACATTGCTTTGCTATAACTCTAGTCCTAAGAGTTTTTCAGCCTCTAACGGGTTTTCTTCCAAGACTTTCCTGTACTTTACTCCATCAATCCTTATGTCAAGTCTAAAAAACTTCTTTTTTTATCTTTTTTGCACAAAGATACAATCTGTCAACAGAACTAAACTTGTTTTCAAAAAGTGAAAATGTGACAATGTTCTCTGATATCTCAACAGTGATATCTGAAAAGTGATTGGGGTTGGGACACTCTTCTTGCGTTTAAATTTGGACCGAATCTTTGAGCTAAAATGTTTTATTAAAGACCTGAACTGGCCAGTCTGAAATAGTTTTTACAAACACAGGCATGGATGTTCAATGTTTGGAGGGTTGGTTTCAGCTCTACTCTTGGCCTTGCTGCCAGTTTTGGTGGATGGCCATTTCTTGCTGGATTTGCTGTTGAATGGGTAAATCAGATTTTATCCAGAGTATCAGAGTAAAGGTTACTGCCACAGATTTGAATGTATCAATTTCCTTCATTTTTATAATGATGCACTACTTTGTGTTAGCCTATCACATACAACTCTGGATTAAATACAGCAAGGTTTGTGGTTATAACATAGTAAAATTGAAAACGCATGTAAGGCCTTGGAGCTTAAATACATCAAATAAAAAACCACGGTGCAGATTTTATTTTTTTCTTCTTCTTAATTTTCACTCAGCTTTTAAGTTCCAGGAGAGACCAAAGCACATATATTATTACCTGCATTTACAGGAATCGAAGTGCAGTTTTGACAAGAGGAGACAAGGAAATGAATCGAGCAGGAGCTTCAGATCGTTTCCCTGACAGGGCAGGAAAACGACCTGATTAACAAAATCACAGAGCCAATCACGGTGTTACACCAAGAGAGAATCTTTGAGAAATGAAAATGGATTCACGTGAAATACGTCCTCGCTCTCTGTGAGTCACAGAGAGGAGTAGTGATGTCTAACGTTGGGCCGGCAGTGAGGAGCCACAGGTGGCCTGTTCCAGTGTGTATTTTTGGGGAGTGACACACTCGTGCATGGAGCTCGAACAGGGGGGTCTCTGAGCGGCGTGGCACGGATTGGAGTGAAGTGAAAACAGGTGACTGCATGCAAGCTTCTGTTTTGCTTCTTTCAAGGCATGCACACAAGAAACTCAAAGCTTCCAGAATTTCTTTTTTTTAATTATTTTATTCATAAACTTTTAATAAAAATAACAACATCGATATTAATGTAATATATTGTAGAAATCATCTATGTACAAAATCTTTTCTTGAACAGTTAATATAACTTAAGGCGAGTTAAATTACTTGTTTTTGCAATAACCTGTTGGTGACAATTTCACCAAACAAACGCTTCAACATTTTTATTGTATGTGTTTTTTCCCCTCCTTTTTTTTTTTTTTTTTTTTTTTTTGCTAAAGTGAAGATTTCAGCAAAACAGTACCTTCAGCAAAAGATACCAGAAGTCAAAAACCCTTTACTCTAAAGTCTAACAAAGACTCGCAGCAATGTGTGCTACCGGATTACTCAAAAGCAATGTTTATGTGGTTTGCTAGGAACCTCTAGCCTGCCTGAACGTAATTCTGTACAAACTGTAAACATGTCTAATTTACTGGAGTACATATCCGCATTTGAAATCAAGATCAACAATTCAGTGAGCCAACGCTCCCTATCTTACCAATAAAAGAATGATGTGTGAAAAGGGATTTTCTCATATCAAATTGTAACATTTAAAATGTTGTTACTAAATAATAGCCCTCTGAAAAAAAAGGGAAAAAAATTATCAAGACATTATTTATGATTGAGAATACATTTCACCTTAGGATTAATTGTCAAATATACACTTAATCTATAAAAATACAAAGAGGTACAGTGATACAAATATATTTATTTCCCATTTATGATATATCTTTCACAACTGTAATAGTCCAAACAATTGTAACACAACACAAAGACCAGTGACAAAAGAAACATTGACAGTAAAATGATAAGAATAAGATAAAAACACTAAACTGATCAAAGATGAACAGCTTCATGGTCAAAACCACACATTCATGTAAAAAAAAAAAGTAAAACCCTTCACTTTAATGCGATATGTGAGGGGCTGAGAGTGGCTGATATTCCAGTCAAGGGGAAGAAAACATTGAAACAAACATGCATTTTGTTTTTGAAGAAAACATAGGTTAAAATCATTGCTCTACGAATGCTAAAAGCAGAAAATAAGGAATCTGTAGATGGAGATAGTCATCATTTATAATCTGTTAAGTGCAATCCAACCATGGCTCTGAGGCAAATGGAGGCTGGAGCTGTCCAGATTCAAGAGGTGCTGAAACAGGCCAGTCATGCAGTGCAGAGCACAGAGGCGTTGGCACCTCTGAAAGTTGAAGCAACAAGTCTCTGTTGGCCTGCTAGCCGACCTGTGCAGCCTTGGCTTGGCTGCAGAAAGTCAGCAGCAACATCCTGTAAGGCTCTTTTCCTCCTCTCTGCTCCTCTTTAACAAAAACCTCTGAGGTTACAGACTGATTTGCAAAGCAAAACCGACTCAGGCTGGCTTCTTCTTTCAACATCTTATTCCCCCCCGAAAAAAACAGAGAAAAAAGCAAAGGGGGTGTTTGAAAGGGGGCGGGGGGCGCAACTTTCATATCCCCTCAGGAAGACTGAACGGCCATGCCCCGGCGGTCACCTGCGGCTTTATTTCCATCTTCTCCTTCTGCTTCAGGTGAACGCGTCCGTGCCTCTTCCTCTCGTCGCTGCGGGCGAACCTCTTGCCGCACACGTCGCAGGAAAAGGGTTTCTCCCCGGTGTGAGTCCTGGTGTGGGTCGTGAGGTGGTCGCTCCGGCTAAAGCTGCGCAGACAAATGCGGCACTGGAATGGCTTGTGGCCCGTGTGGATGCGGATGTGCCGGTTGAGCTCGTCGGAGCGGGAGAAGCGCCGGTCGCAGCTCTCCATGGGGCAGGTGAAGGGCTTCTCCTTGGCCGGGCCGTTGGAGGAGGCCGCGGGGCTCTTCCTCGCCCTGCTGCCGGGGGGCTTCGTCGTGCGGTTGGTGTAAGTTTGCGGGAACGAGTCCGGCAGCAGGGAGGAGTACAGGATGGAGTCTATGGTGCTGGGTAAGGCTGGAGATGTGTAGAGAGGGTCGCACTGGTTTGATGGCAGTGGAGGCTCTGGGAAGGGCTTCAGGCCCATGGTTGGTGGAGGTGGGAGGTAATTATTGTAAAGGGGGCTGGAGTAGCTCTGAGAACAGGTGTCGGAGAAACAGGGCTCCTGCTTGATGCCCCCCTCCACTTTAAACTCCATGTCTGGATTGGGGCAAATTGGGGGGAAGGTCTCCAAGAGGTCCTTGACGTCCATTTGCTGGTCAGGCGGGAAGTCATTGGACATGGGGAATGTTTCTGTGTGGAAAGCGGTCTCCAAACAGTCAGACTTATTGTTAAAGCTCCCCCACTCATAGCAGCTGCTTTCAAACTCATTCTTAACCACAACGGGGAAGGACGCGGCTTCCGACTTTGGTTCTGGCTTCTTCTGGAAGCCGAACTGGGAGGTGGACGGGTCTTGGTGGGCCTGGCCGTCTTGCGGGGTTTGGTCTGGATCGGCTCCAGAGCAGGTGTACGGCTGCCTCTTCGAGTCCCCGAAGCCGCCGGAGCTGCTTTCGGGCGGCCCGGGCGAGGGGTAGGTCCCCCGGCTGCAGTTGCCGTTGCTCTGTTGCGCCTCTGAGAGCGGCAGCGTGGATATGCCCACGATCTCGGTGATCATGTTGAGGAGCGTTTCGGTGCTGCAGGGCGCTCCCTGAGATGCCTCAACATAGAAGCTGCCGGAGTAGGCGAGCGAGGAGGCGGAGGAGGAGGAGGGGGTGTATGCGTCTTTTGGGCACTCGCAGTGGTTGAAAGCGTACTCCGAGTTGGAAGCCTCAGTTTTTAGGGTTGCAGGGGTTCCTTCTGTTGAAACAGGGGGGTGGGGGGGGGAAGGAGAGAGAACTTATAAATAAATATATTTTTTTTAAAAAGGCGTCTTATATAAACCTGTTATGTCTCATTATCAACCCCGACTAGACAAAAGTCTCACTCCTCTCTGAAAATACTCACTATCTACATGTTTAACGCCTGGCACAGAGGGGTTTATTAACCAGCAACTCACCGTGGCCGAACTGGGCAGGTACCCCCCGCTCTGCATCGACGAAAACCTCCTGGTTACTGTCTTTCCGAACGCTGTTTTCCATTCCCAGGGAAGAACTGTTGCAATTCTCAAATTGAGGATAAAAAGAATCTTTCGCGTTCAAATCCATGTTGTTCAACATAATGATGCACTTGAGAAGTCCGTCTCTCCCAGGGAATAAAAAAAAGGGTAAAAAAAATAACAAAAAGAAGAGGAAGGGGGGGAACAAATAATGTAGATCACCGTTTGATATCCACCCACCTTTTAAATGGCTTTTTAAAAAAAAACAAATGATCCAAAAGCAGTGAGAATAAAAAAGAAATTCAATTAAAGGTATTCCGTTTCGTCTCCGGTCCTCGGTATTTGCTTGCTGTGGGTTTCACATCAGCGACTTCCCCTTTCCCTCCTTATATACACTTTGGCAGCTCCCTCGGACCCTCCTCCCCATTCATCGGCTCCAGTGAGAGGATTCCCCGCTGCGTGTAAACTTCATGCCCATATGTGGACAGAGGATGTGACGGAGTCCCCCACTTCTCCCTCCCTCCTCCTGCCGTACGGGGAGATGGGAGAGAGATGGAGTCTGACGTTGCAACAAGTGGCGGCCACTGTTGGCGTTTCTCTCCACAGAAAAGACGAGTCTTCTCTAATAAACGATCACTATTTGGTTTGTTACAGCATCTGAAACAATGAAATACCTTAGAATGTCATTCTAAAAATGCAGGTTATTTAAAGCGAGCGTTTCTTTACTCTTTTACACTTAGATAACGTTGCCGTTCAGTCGTCATCTGCTCAGTGGAGTCCACTTGTTTGTAATGTGTTCTCTGTATGAGTTCAGCTGTTCTGCGAAGGCCTCAAAGGTTTGTTGGAGAACATCAGCGAAGAAACATCATAAAGATTGAGGATCACAGCAAAGAATTAACAGATAACGTTCTGGAGAAATTCAAGGAAGGTCAATGATAAACCCAGCTTTGAAAATTTCATCTCATCTCATCTCATCTCATCTCATCTCATCTCATCTCATCTCATCTCATCTCATCTCCTCTCATCTGTAGGAAGGTAGAAAGAGTGGGGCACAGCTGCAAAACTACCATGATTTGGAGAAGTAGACAAGAATCTCATGTTATGGTCGAGTCTGCTGAGAATATACCGCTGAACTCTCAGTCATTTGAATACCGTTTGAAGGTAAACCTCTGCTCCAGTTTGAAGTCTTTCATAGCCTCTTTCAGGGCTTTTTTTGTCTTTGTCAGGATTGCTTTTTATCTAGCTTGAAACGTTTAGCTTAACTTTTAGATGACACAAATCCATTGAGCAGAATCCTTAAAATACCTCTTGGCCAGGCCATCTTTCTGAAAGAAACATAAATCTCAGTGGGACTTTGTCAGGTTAATTTATAGTTTAAAGAGGAAAAGACAAAATAAATATATATATATATATAAATAATATTGTGCACTCTTTGAATCTGGACATTTGCAGGAATTGCAAATAAAAAGCCGTTGTTACGGGAAACTTGCTGGAGGACCAAGAAGGGAACACATCAACCGTGCAAGAAGGAGCTCTGATCAGACAAGATGAAAACTGAACATTCAAAAACCTGTTGATGACAGAAAACCAAGTCTGGGCATCTTCCTGAACACACATCTGCCCCCCACAGTAAAATGTTACGGCTGTGGCCAGATGCTTCTTTACTGCTGGGATGGGGAACCTGGTCAGTGTTGATGGAAAAATGGTGGAGTTGCTTAAAAAAAAAGAAAGATAAAAACAACGTGAGAATAGCAATAGGCTTCACCTTCAATGAGGACAACACTAAATATATACAGCCAGAGCTACAGTGGAAAGGTCAAAGGTCAGATAATAATCCAAATGTGAAAATTCTGGTAGCTTTGATTGCAGCAAAAAGGTGTTTCTACATAGTATCGGCTGCGTACAAATGCTTATCACATTTGCTCATGGATCCCTTCCCTCCCACCTCAGAAGTATGCGCTGTTTCATGTTAGTATGTCACACAAAATCCCAATAAAAAAATGTATGGGGTCCAGGTAGATATCAGCCCCCAAAGGCGCATTATAGTATTTTAGTGTTGATTGCTCAAAGGCATCTAATCGTTACTGAGGAGATGGATGGTGATTATAGTGTAAAGATTATCCTCCAAGTTGTTTTTTTATAGTTCTGAAATGACTCAGCATCCAGCCTTCAGTTCACAAAAACAGTTGCCAGGTTGCAAAAGGATGGCAAGAATAGAAAAGCGAGATTAAAAGTCTCATTACAACTGAACCATGACGCCACTGAGCGGACTATTATTTTACATGTCATAAACATAGCACATACAAGGGCAAACTAAAGCCACTGGGTGTGAGACTTGGATCGTCTTTATCTGGACTGTCAGAGGAATGTTATGGCAAGCAATATGGAGAGAGTCTCTGCAGTTGTGTTTGCCTCTAGTGTTTGAAATATGGATACCACACAATAAATAGATACATAAGTAATTTTACTGAGGAATTTGCAGGGGAAACAAGCACAATGTTTAAATCTTCAGATGTCTTAAAATATAAAATAAACAAACTCAGAAAAATTTTCATCTCAAAACATTGTGTTCGGTGCCTTGTAGACGTATTGATAGCCTCAGATAGTCTCTTTCAAGTTTTCCTTGAGTATTTGACTCAATGTCATTGGTTGTGGTAAATGTCTGACCCACATGTAGAGACACTGAGAAACAGTTTAAATGTTTTAAGGATTTTATACATGATAGTAAATGTTCTCTGTTCTGCATGTTTGCTGGAGTCGGTTGGTTTTTCAGGATGTGGCTCTGAAAGGAAGGAAAAGGGACAATGTTAATGGTTCAGTATTATTTTCCAGGCCCGTTTTAAAGCACAATCAAGTTAAATTTAAATAAATCAGGTTAGGCACTAAAGACCCCTAAATTTTTCTTGCTTGTGTGTGGAAGGTTCTGTGAGCACAACAGGTATAAAAAGGAGCAGAATGGCTGTTAAACAAGAAACAGGAAAATATGTTGCTCAACCCTGATCTACATGCATGGCTGCCAGGGTCATTTTTACCATAAAAGACTTTACACTTTAAAAAATTGGAGTTCAATGAGATTTTCAGTTAAATTAAAGCTGAAGGGAGTAAGTGGAGAGATAGAGAGAGATTAATAAAATAAAGAGATAAAAAGACCAACTAATCAAGAAAACCCAAAGCTATAATTATATCATAGGGTGTTTGTAAGCATAAGAGAAAAAAACATGTTGGCAGCAAATACACATTTCAGAACCACCTTTAGTCCAATTCACAGTTTCTCTCCTCTGTCTTTATTCCTACAATCAGCCAGACTTCAGTTCCTAGATGCATCTCAGCACTCTCCCACTTCAGACAGTCCACTGCCTAAATTTATTTTCTCCAATTCATTTCCCCCTCAAGGTGCTGCTGGAAATTGTGGTGGCCTTCACGATCAGGGAGAGTGGCTGCAGAGCCAGTCTGAATGAACCCTTGGCCTTTAAAAGCATGGAAGGGAGTCGATAACACCCCTGAGGTGTTCAGTGGTTGAACCCAACTGTTCACATGACATTTCAACCCCCCCAAAGCAGTTTTTTCCTTTCTATTTAGCATCTGTTGCCAGGTGCACTCCGTGGTCACACTTCCTATTACAAAAAGTCGATACTCTTTCATAGGATGCGGCTCTCTGCAGCAGACCTCTTGCACCGGCTGGAGGTTCAGGACCGCGGATAGCGCCGGTGCTGCATTCAGCCGTGTAATCACACATGAACCAGCAGGACACAGACCCTTTGCTTTTTTTTTTTTTTTTTTTCAAACTGAATGGCTCCTGTCATTCTCTGCTCAGGCAGACTGCATTATTCTGTGTTAAATCAATTCAATCCAAAAGTACAAAACAAACACATTCCTGGACTCAACCTGTGAGCAAGCACTATGTTCACATATAGCTATCTATCTATATACATATATATCTGTATATATAATATAGATAAATAGATTTGTAAACAGGAGATATATATAGATATTAATTTTCCAGTTATATTGCGTAAAAGTAATTTATATATATATTTTATTTGTCTATTCATCAGTTTTGTCTACACGTTTTTAGAGCCTCCAAAAGGAAAACTGCTCACAATAAGGAAGAAAAGTTTTGATTTAAAGTGACACGATGTCTCCATAAAATAATTACACTACTGCCAGTGAGAATGACCCCATCGCATTGTTTCTTAATTCTGGTCCTCAGGGACTAAAACATATTTTAGTTGTTCGCCCCTCTGCTACACACCAAGCGTCATGCAACCATTTAAACCAGTGGTACCTGAGGACTGGAATTGAGAAACATGGCCCAACAGAGATCATACAAATAATCCTCACCACAGTTTTTCAATAATAGACTTTGTTACACACTGCACTTAAGACCTTAATAGTGAATCACACAACTTTACAACTTTAGAACTAGCTCAACTTGGTGTTACGTCATTTCCAGAACTAGAGATCCAGCGTCAGAGGCATCATTGGTTGGCTTAGTCAATTTAGCTTTAATGTTATCCTAACATAACATATTGAAGACTTTGTTAATGAAAACTGAAAAAAATAGAAGTTTATCTGAGCAGCTGTAGTTGGGGATTAGTTGTAGTTAATAAAATAAAATAAAATAACAATCATATGACATTGACTTGTGATTTTTTTTAAAATCAGTAAAAGAGATTAAAAACCTAAAAAACATTTGGTAATGTCTCAATGTGACTCAGTGAAAGTTTGAATGACATTTCTTGCTGAAAGTAAAGGGAAATATTGAGCCTTTATAAAGCACAAGGAGCTTGAAGGATTTGAAAGCTTGTCACATTCAATTCAATGTGGGAAAATAGCTTAAAAACATTTATAAAAAATAGAAGTAGCAACTGTGTATGTCCTGAAACAGGCGACCATTTTGATATTTGAATGGCTGAAGCAAAATGTTACACATAGAAATGTGTACAAAATGGATTAAAAGCAGAGGGATCACGGCAGTTTAGAGCAAAGACGGTAAAAGACAAAACTTTAAACCAAATAAAGTTTGCAAAAAGCAGTGCAGCGTTAAAATAGAAAACAAAAACACACTAGAAATATCTGCTTTCAATATGAATAAAAAGCAACAAAGACAAATATATTTTCCAGGTTAGGTTTTTGTGTTTCTGACTGCAAAGGTCCAGACTCTCCTCTCTAGATCTGGAGACGGCGCTAAAAGCAGATGATAAGACATGATATTTGGGGCCAGGGCAACACATAAGGTGGCTGCAGGTTAGATAAATACAGAGGAGCTTCCTCCTGTAGTGCCTTATAGGTCAGCAGAAGGAAAAGCAACACAAGGTCCATATGGAAAAGTCAGCCAACCATTAAGGTAGAACTCACTGTTCTAACTTAATGGTGACAGTGTTTGGTGCTGCACCACCAGCAGCAGCAAAATCTATTAATCATATAATTAATATTTCATCAAGGTTGACATTGTTGAAACAAACTATTTTTCCAGAAGTCATTGTTGCTGAGTGCATGCAGTTTCTGCTTTTTAGCAGATCAACAATAACTGTGACCTCTTGAAGTTGTATAAAGTAAACTAATCCTACAATCACAAAACCGTAAACCAGAGAAAAATTAGTGATTAGTATTAGAATATTTTAGGGAAGAATAAATGTTTTCCGTCGCAATTGTCTTGCAGAGGATTTTCACACTTATTGAACCCCCGACATGTTTAACTGGGATTTTGCCTGACAGATCAGCACAGTGCGTCCTTGTGAAAGAAATTGCAATGTTTTCATTACTTTTGCAAATACAAATGTAAAAAGTGTTGCCTGCATCTGTGTTCACTCGCTGATTCAAAACCTTTCACGTCTAGGTTTTTGCACATTCTCCCTGCATATAACTCAAATTCAGAGGATCAAGAGTGTTGCAGTACATTACTGTTTTTGATCTTTATCACAGTTTCTCATTTGGATTTAGGTCTGGTGATGCTTGTCGTTAGCGTTCAGCTTAGCACAGTATTTTTGTGTGCATGTTAAAATTTGTCCACATATTTTTTGAGTCCCTTTCGACGAGCAGGGCGTCATATGACTTTTTATCAACAATGGCTTTCTACCTCCCACTCTTCTTGAAAACAACAGTGGAGTGCATGAATAACAACTGTCCTGTGAACTGATTTTTGAGTTACAATGGACCTTTTGGCTGCTTCTTTGACTAATGGTCTCCTCTGTCCATTTAGGTGGATGGTTGTAACTTCATAGGTTTCCACTTGAGCCATACTCTTTATTTTCAGATGATGGACTGAACAGAGCTCTGTGGGATGTTCAGTGTTGGATGTTTCTTTATATCCTAACCCTTCTTTAAGTCTCCACAACTTTCCCCTTGATTTCTCCTTTTCTTATTAAAACACTCTGTTCTCTGATGTTCTCCAGTAAACATTGAAGGCTGTGACCGAACAGCTAAATTACTCACAAATGGACTCTATTTAATTAGAGTTAGTTAATTAGTTTAGTTCTTGGTGATTTTTCAGACGTAGTTTCATCTAAATTTAATCTGACACGTCGTGTATGTTTTTGTAATAAATTCGTGATCTCTCCAGGTTCTACCTCAGTTCTCCACTGATCAAGTTAGAAACATATTTTCACCCAGAAATTGTTGTGAAAAGTAAAATAAAATAGAAGAACTGAGGTTGCACTTCACTGCAGCCTTCACTGTAGCCATAAAACAGCAAACTAAATGTTCACAAGTGAAACTGCATCAAGCTAAAAGAATCGTCAACAAAAATTCACTTCTTCAGGACTCTGTAGGTGCAGGTTTTATGCTTTGAGCTAGAATTAAAGGACTAATGTTAAAATAGATCATTGGGAAGATGGACTAAAGAAAGCCTGTCTGGCGCACCTGACAGAAACAACTTCTCAAATTTAGCACTTTCCATTAATACTGAGCAGCAGGGGAAAAAATGCATCAAAGGACCTCAAAGTTCCTACTCTGTCATCTTTTTTTTAAGGCAAAGTATGATAATAGCACATAAGCTCTTTCACTGCAGCTGTGACATTCTCCAGAAAAAATGGTTTTCACCTCAGCCTTGCACTCTAATTCCAGCCCCAGAGATGTTTAGCTTGGAGGGACAGCCTCCAAGTAATCCAGAGTCTATTAAAACCAATCTGATCACACAGAGTTCAGATCACGGGACGCTGTTATGATAACTACAGTGTGGCTAACCTCTCTCCTCTATGAAATGCCACAGTGCTGGGACTAAGTAATGGATTTACGTAATGTTAGCACTTACTGACATTATAGTGCAGGGCTAACCGCCACACCTGTGAAAGCCAAATGACAGCTTTTGTCTTGTTGCTTTGCATTTGAACAAAATGCTCCTGTTTCTTAGAGAAAAGCTTAATGGGTTGAGATGGAACGCATTGCCACGCGAAGCCGACTCCGACATCCATAGCAAGCTTCCCTTCAAAAGAAGTTCAAAGCGTTGGAATGGAGATGAAACGTCGCTTTAAAGAAAGGATGTCTTGACACTTCTACGGAAGAGAGGTATTTTCAAGAAGGCACAGGCATAATATGGATTTATCTGTTTCTCACGCTGCAGCGTGTTTCAATCTGTCTGTCAGTCACTATGTGTGCCGAATATGCGTTACAGATTTTTAAGAACCAACAATCAGGGGAAACCAAACGTCTACTCGGATCTCTGCAAAAAGAAAAAATAAGAAAAAAGCCGGCTTTATCACAAAGATAAATATTTTTTTTTGCCACAAAAAAAGGTAAATACTTTTCATTACCCTGCACATGTAACCCACTGACCATGATATTTTAAGGTTCACTTCTGTCGAAGGAGTAGGAGGCAGGTTTTTTTTTTCTTTTTGCTTGCGGGCAGCCTATTAGGATTAAAGCTGCAACATGAAGGATTTGGCCCAGAGATTTCTGCATGTGACACAGAACTGGGTTTTTGTGCAAACACTATATTTGTTAGTTTAATGAAAACAATGCATTTCAATGGATAATCATAAGCTATTTCGAGTTTATGTAAACAACTACAAAAATGTGGCACCTTCAATTTAAAATCTGAGCTGATGTGCTGATTCACAGCTCTATTCAGGCAACATGGACGTATGGCAGATGATGAAGATTTCTAACTAATCCAATGTGACTTCAGCTTTCAAACAAATAAAAAGTTAATCTAGTTAAATCCTACACTGGATATATATAATAGCTTATGATTATATATATATAGACACACATACAGCATAACCTCATACCAAAAAGGAAAAAAAAGTGAAAATCCAGCTTTTAATTTCAGTGGCATGGTATTTTGGGGTCAACAAGTCTCTATAACAACCATAACATACTGGCCGTCAGTATGACAAGTGCATAAGAGTATAAGAAGTGATGTTGGAAAAAGTATTTTCTGACTTAACATCCAAAATGTAAACATGGCTTGTTTGCTGAACTCTGTTTGTTCTTGAGCTATAAAAAACTTCCCCTTGTTCTACTTTACGATCTTGAAAGTTGGCTATTGAGAGACCATTATTTGCTGGAGGCGTGGACTGTGTTGAAGTTTTAAATAATTTGATCTGATTAAAATAACATTTCTTAAACATTCCTCTTGCTCCCACTTTAATTGCTCAGTGTTTGGAAGCATGACCAACACAGATTTAATGGTTTGTTCACTTTCTCTCCTGTTATAATCAAACTGCAATTTTAAAAGAGTGTAAAAAATGTACTTCCTTGTTTACAACTTCTCCTTCTATTTGTTGGTTGGCAATTGAGGTAGATGAGAATCAAAGGAATTACATGGGAAGCTAATGGCCAGAATAATCTTAACTAGACATAAGTTCAGTCTTTGAGATGAAACAAGCACTTGCAAACATTTTACACCAAACTGTCTTCCGAATACTACTAAAGTCAACCGAAATACCACCGAATTACCTGAACCTCTGTTTGAGAATCATTGTCACGGAAATCTAAGTGCTATCCCACTGGTACACAAAGTATTAACAGCAAGGGTGGATTTTGTTTAAAAAATGAGCAATTTCTCAATTTTTTTCCCTCTGTGGAAAAAAATATGCCATAATAAGGTTTTGTCCTTTTTAAAAACAATTGAAATAAAGATTTTACCACATGTTTCCAACAGGTTCTAATAGACAAATACCAATTACAAATCTGTTTGGGGTAACAGAAAAAAAAACAGATCAGTGGATGACTTTAGTTCAGGGGTGTCTAAGTCCTGTCCTCTAGAGTGATCCAGCAACGATTTGACTGGATGTCAATCTGTAGAGACTCACACAGAGAAACAGCAGTTAGACAATTTTATTGGACAGAGAATTTGGTGCTCGGACACCGGCGGAAGACGTGCGAGCTGAGAATTGCAGTGAGTTTGAATGATCGGCTCGGAGGAAGGTCTTCCCCTGGGTCCAGTCACCGCTGGTGGAGTGGAGCTTGGAGAGATGAGTCTTGAGGGGACCAGGAGGCATCCAGTGGTGGAAACGAGAAGGAGGTGGATTGAAGCACAATTGAAGCAGGAGGATCTGAGGTTACTTGGCCTTTTGAAGGAGCTTTTGCCAGGTGATTGGATCAAGGTGGAGCGGTGGAGAGTCCTGGTTGGCTGGGTTGAAGGCGTGGTGATAGGTGGTGATAGGTCATACCGGATGAGTCTTACAGATTGAATTTATGCCTAGGGCTTCATATTAATATAAATTATGAACATTTAGTTGTTACTTCAAAATGATTTTAATGTGCAGTCAGTTCTGAATATTCCCATGCCTTGGCTTGCTGTCAACCAACTTAGCAGCCCACACTGTTTGAGAGTAAATAATGGAAGAATTGAATCCATAAAAAAAAAATCCACTGAGATGCAGAAGATGACATTGTTGTTTCAAATAAAAAAGCACAAATAAAACCGCACTTCAAGCACTCAATCATCTTAAAATTACTGGACTTTATCTGCAAAACATTTACTACAAGAATATGTAAATAAAATTAATTTTGGAAAATACAGCCAGGACCGAATAATGAGCGCACATTTGTGGCTACATGTATTCGCATATAGCCACCAGTGCTAGTATGCACTTTTAACTAATGTCTTACAAAGTACATTTTTCTGGATCAGTCCTCTGAAATCAGGTCTGTTCAGAGTCTGAGAAATCCATCTGCCTCCCCCAAATCACATTCTGACACGTCTCGGAGTCAAATCCTGCCCCCAAGGCGTAAAACGAGGGAACATCTTCAATCTCAGCCTGAACACAATAGGAGCCTGTAAGGCACCGCAAAAATGGATTGGGGTTGCTAAAACCGCAGAAACCTCTGCCGGAAACACGACTTTCTATAAATACAAGGAACTCGCCTCAGCTGCCAAGTTCGTTATTCTCTCTCTCTTTCTCTCGTTCTCTCTCTCTCCCCCTCTCTCTCTCTCTCTCTCTCTCTCTCTCTGTCATGGTGGGCTCTGCACAGTTATTTATACTGCATCATCATTCAAACACTGGGCAATTGAAAGGAATAAAGCACAAACAGGGAAAATAAAAGCAGCGGAAGCGTGGTTCTTCTGCTCAGGGAACATCTCTCTCTTCCCGCTCTTCCTCTGAGAGTGGGAGTGGGTTAGGGAAGCCCGGTACCAGGCCCCGATGCTTCTGCTGCTGCTGCTGCTGATGATGATGATGTTGGTGTGGCAGGTTTCCCATGTGTGCCAAAAATACTTTTGCGCTCGCCCACTTTGGTCCCCAGCCGCCTGTGCACTGTTTGGTTCTACAGCACGGATGAGTGAGACTCGTAATTCAGCTGTGGGATCGTGATCCGGTGTTTCTTTAACCATGGCCCTCCACCCCACACCCTCCCTCATCCTTCCCAGACTCCTCCACACACTCACACTGCTCCCACCTTGCCCTGTTTTCTGTGCTGGATCCACCTTGCAGCACTTTGACAGTCCAAAACCTGGGCCCAGTCCAACTGCTGCACCTGGTGTTATCTAACTGCCTGAACAACTTGCAGAGAAAACTCGCAAAAATAAACACTGGCATCTAATTTTTTTTTTTTCCAGTTTTACGACTTGCACAACTGTTTCAAAGGGAATGATTTTTACTATTAGAAGACTGACAGAGCAGTACTCGCAAAAATATTCATACCACCTCAGTGAAACTTCAATGTGCCATCAGAATTTGAGCAACATAATAAAGTGCATGCTTTTCAAACATTAGGGAAATAGTAGAGGGTTTAAAAAAAAGGCACAACCTAACGCCATCGTATTTGTTATAGAGATCAAACAACATGATAAAATTTGGTGAGCATATATATA
>CAEGAF010127369.1:0-18137 GCA_903067075.1 Micropoecilia bifurca
ATATATATATATAGTATACGTGTGTGTGTGTGTGACCTTTACTTTTGTAACAGTAAACGTCACAAAAGAAAGATGATCATTTTTCCATTTATTACAATGTTGTTTGACTGCAGAATTATATTAACAAGCAGTAAATCGGTAAATTAAGAAGCACTTTCCTTGTTTTTTGGTTGCAGGATTATTTAATTAATAAAGATCTTAAAAAGTATTCTCAGTAAACCACAATTTTTATTTTGTGGAGGTAAATTTGGGGCTGAGTCCTACCTGTGGGGCCCCAGTGGGTGTGACGGCGGATTCATCAATGCCGAGAGCCAGATTCCTTAGGCGGTGAGCGGTGCTACGCCCCAGCTCCCTCTCCAGGTCACCCACAGGGCAGAGCTGCAGGTCTTTCACGCTGACTAACCCCAAAGCTTGAAGCCTCTTTGCTGTTTGGTGGCCCACGCCTGAAACAATCCCCAGAAACACAGAAACGGAACATCAGCACCATTTAAAATATCGGAAGGTGTTCCCCCGGGATGTGTTTAAGCCTCCTTTTATTCCTTTTACTTCGAAATGAGACGGGGCAACTGCAAACAGAATCATTTGCAGGCCATTCGCCCAGTTATTTATGCTTTGTTAAGTTGCGTTACTTTTACTGAAAGCTGCTTAAGATCAAATTGGTTGTGAATTAAAAAAAACAACTAAGTTTATGACTTATTTCATTCTTTCATCAGGACAGCTGACCCTACAATTGTCAAACTAGATGGCAAAATTATAGAGAAATTAGAGTGATATGGACGATGCAAGCGTTTTATATCATTTGATATTAATAATTATTGATTCGTTTTTTGTTTAAATATCTGAAATACTTCCAGACTGGTGGTGTGACTTTTCCTGTTTCGTCCCCAGCTTTCAGTCACTGCTGTTGTTTTTTACTTGTAATCAGTTGTGAGGCAAGGGTGAAACCTGAAACTGCGCCAGTTACTCAACAGGCTGTTGCTAGGTAACAAAAGAGTGAGTGAGTTAGTTGATGCCACCTTTCTTGTTTAGCTAGCTGTGAGTAGCTAAAGCCTTTCCTCTGCCTACATCTCCCAGAGGGCTGTGTGTTATTATTGAATATCCCATCAGACGTGTTATGTATTTATCTTGATTTTGTTTCTATCACTATAAGAATTGTTATTGATTTACTGCCCAGCCTTATGAGAAATTACTTAATATAAATACGTATGAATTTGGCTGTCTGTAATACAAGATCAGTTAAACTTGTTTTACTATTAAGCTTTTGTTTTAAAAAGTTTAATTGTAAAAACTCTTTGACAGAATCCAGCTCTGACATGTTTTAAGGTGGGTACCTGGTACTTTTCTGAGGCCACTCAAACATCCCATAATATCGCCGACGTTCTCCTGCAGTAAAACTGTTTGCTGGTTTGGTTTGAAGGTGCCTGAAACCAGTTTGGCCAGCAGCTTGCTTGTGGCAACGCCAGCACAACCAGTCAAGCCAATCTTGCTGCGGATCGCGTCTCTCATCTCTGCTGCAATGTGCGAACCAATAGCCAGCCTTGGATGGTGGCTAACATTAGCATCAGCACCTGCGCAGGAGAAGGAAAACAGGCTAAAGGAGAACCTTTAAGTGTGAAACTGAAACTGCCAGGCAAATATTTCACTGATGTTAGCGTCTTCGCTCTTTCACAAGGCAGTTTCAGTGAGCCAGATGTTCATCTGCAAACCAGAAGAACATTTTAACTTACTGGAATGATTGAAGACATTTCCTTTAAACGAGAGGCTGTCGGACTCTGATATCTGAGCCAATCTTCGTTCAACCATTTCTGTGACATCCACAAAGTTTTCATCAAATCCAAGCCTCTCTACCAGCGGACAGAAAGACAGCAGGAGCTCTGTGCAGGAGGCAGAAAGGCGAGGTAAGCAAAGAAATTTAAAATATTTGGGAGTTCTGCTGCAGAACACACAACTTCATTAATCAACAACAATCTAAAGGGTTTTCAGTTTTACAGCTGCTGACGACTCATTCACAAGAAATTTGCTTACCTTTGCTTCCTTGTTGGCTAAAATCTCATACGTTTCCACTAAATTCTGATTTTTTTTTTAATTAAAAATCACTTTTTTTTATGATAACCCCAAACCAGAGCTGGATAGAATACACAAAGATTGTACTAATTGTATTAGCACTACTTCAACATATTTCAAATAAATCGTAACTGTCTCAGAAACTAATCAAATAAAAGTAAAAAGTAAAAAAAAAGAATTACTCAAGTACTGAGAAGCTGATCAAAACGTCAATCATCTAATATTTGAAAATCACACCAACAGATGGAACCAAATATAGTTTTGTGAAAATTTGGGTATTTTAAATAGAGGTGGGTGATATTGCCAAAAAGTGTTTATTTATTTATATGTTTATTTTTAAACTTTCTATTATATATTACTTTTAATTATTACTATTATTATATACTTTTAAAAATATTAATATATGAATACATCACATAATATGTTTAATGCGTCAAAGAAAATACAAAATACGTCAATAGAAATATAAACTAACAAAAAAACAGTCTGAATCGGCTACCAAATGGTTTTTGCTTCTAAAGATGTCTACAAATTTCTAATTAATGGGGTCCTTTACTTGTTTCTCACATTTTTTCTTTTAAAAAACCTCGTGAAATATTCCTCAGGCTCACCTGTGACGTGGTAGGACATTTCTCTGTAGTGTGTCAGGTCTTCTCCTTTAACCAGCACCAGTTCAGGACATTTATCCTTAGCATCAGTAACAGACATCAGCTTGGTGACGCCCCGCTCTCTGGCCACATAGTTACAGGTGACTATGATGTATTTCTGCTGTATACCTGATGATTTGAGAATAGGGTTACCTTTTTGCCCTGAGAACAATGATTTTTATATTTTTTACTGGTTTTGTACCTAAAGGGACATTTCTCAGAGCTGGGTTTCTGATCATTTCCACCTGAGCATAAAAGCAGTCCAGGTCAAAATGCAGAATAACTCTGTGTGCAGATTCAATGACTGGCCCTGAAATGAACCATAGAACAAATCACACACAATATTCGTCATAGCTCCAAGTGAACTTTGGTTTCTAGCGTCAGACTTCAGAGTTTACCAGAAGCAGCAGCTGGAGAAGTGGCGGCGGGACAAACAGCAGCTGAATCCACGAAACAGGTTTTCCACTCGGTTTCATCTTCCTCCACCTCAGCGTCACTGTTATCCATCTCAGAAAGATTAATGTCAGCGAGTTTGTTTACTCTGCAGCACCAGGCGTGACGCCGTGAAGGCGCTCACTGCATAAACAGGGGCGGTAACCCCTGCATGAGCATCCGGATCAAACGTCAACATCGCCGCCATATTGAGAGTGGCATTTTTTGTTCGGACTGGGAAAAAAAGTGGGCAGAAATATTCCAAAATTAATTAATAGCAACCAAAAACCGATCAGTAACTATTACAACGATTTACTTTGAAAAATACGGACTATCAGGCACAGATTAGTAAAACAAAATAATAATCAAAAAAGAATAATGTTGGATAACGTTCTATTATTGAACACTGTCAACTTCCATAAACCTCTTCAACACCAGACTGTCATAAAAACCACTAATTCCCTAATGTAGGATTGACTATATTAATAATTTTAAAAATATAGCTGAAAATGTAATCATAATAATAAGTAAAACTGGGTTAAATAAATTTATTCTGTATATTTTTGAAGTAGTTCAATATTGTTAAATACACATTTATCCAATTTTTATTTACAGATCACTTTCTGTTTTGTCTTAGATATCACCATTTTAATAACTGCAATGGGCATAAGTCAATGTATATTCAATATTTTTTAAAAAGATGGTTAAAAATTAACTAACGATAAACATGAGCGCTTCTGCTGTTCCTGGTTTCCACTCACAATGTGGCGGATGTGCATCTACTGCAACAGTATACAACAGTGCCATCTAACGTTGTGGATGAATTACTGCGGAAAGTAAAATCATCTTAAGAAACAATGTTTAGGTCAATGAAAGTAAGTTGAGTGATTATAAATATGTATGTGGTACATCTATATAATTATTTGTTTAGTTATTATAATAATTATTTAATTTCATAATTTATCGCGACGTTTCCAAAGCCTATATAAATGGGAGCTAAACGCCCGGCTGGCTGAGGTTCACTGTTAATGTCGTCTAATTGTTTCGACAATTTCCCGTCATGTTTCCTTCCTCGGGTCTTTTTATTCACATAAGCTGCCCTTTTTCGCTACGTGGACTTTGTCAGAGGCCTCATTGTTTATACAAACACGCCGCGGAATCGAGGGAAAGGTTTGGTGGCTTGTATAAATCACGCGTGATGGATTCAACAGGTCAGTGGGGTTTACATGAGTTAACTCAATGTTTCTAAAGTTGAATTTGATGCCACAGCGCATTTTACATGAAAAGAAACAAAAACACTTCCGCATTATATGACCCTTTCACCTGGTTTATCTGGGAAAAGCTTTGAAGTCATTGAGAGAGATTATGAAAGTCCAGATGAACCAAATTAAGGTTTAAACCAAACATTCTAGATTTATCAAAAAGGGAAAGAAAACAGTATTTTACAGCGGTATATTTGCTGTGCCCGATATTGGAGCTCATAAAGTGATTTCGGATGCTTTGAAAGTAAAGTAAATTTTAATGATTCCTGTCTAAATCAATTATTTTCTACACCTGGTAACTATTGATGGATGATTGTTGAATTTATTTTTATTGCAGTAACATTATCTCACTGGAAAATGTAGCAAAAGCCAACCTTTAACTTGGGTACATTTATTTTGTTGGGGGTTTCTAAGAAAAATGGGTTTAGTATTTTTAAGGCTCATTCTATATCAGCAGGACAACACTGTGTTTTATCATATTTCACAAGTTTGGGTCGATAATCCTAATGTCTCTATGATCCATGTTTGTGATGGATCACAGCGTCCTCATTGCTATAATCGTACACCAGAAACACTGAAGTTAAAGATTTGTTGGTGGAAGTGTCTCACATTGAATTACGCATTGAGATTTTTTTGAAAAATAACCTTTTCTAGATACATTTCAGTTTTCAGTGGCATCCCAAAGGGCTGGACTCCAGGTGCCATGACCCCTTTTTGAAAAATGTTGCCTTCCCAGAAAATCATGTTTAGGTCAAAGAAAGGCATAGATACGCCTTAAATTAAGACATAAATGTAAAACTCATTAAATAAATACATACATATAGAAAATTTAAAATTCATTAATATATTATTTTACTTGTCTGGCCATCTCTGACAAATTTCTGCTGCTTTTCCATGGACCTTAAAATTGGAATTACAGAAATAAATTTGATTATGGAAACACACAAATAAAAAAAAATCATACTTTTCTATACAAAGATTTATTCTGCAAAACTGGAATGGAAACACTTTATTTTTGCATCACATACGTCACATGAACCATGACCAGATGTTACTACTGGTGGGAGTTATAGGAGGGTGATTGTGTGGCTTGTTCACAAACTTATTCACATGTGATTTCAAAAGACTTTCTTATGTAATGGAATCTTTGCAATTGCAAAATTGTATTTTTTCAATATTAGCAGAATATCTACAAGGTTTTGTGAACATAAGTAATTGAAACTCAACTACTGTTAATTTCACTGAGGAGTTATTCATGCCTTGTGTTGTGTTGCACAAATGGTAATATCTATTTTTTTCTGTGGCCAACAGGGGATCAGTGTGACAGCGATTTTACAACAGTTAACAACGACTCACTGTATGAGCTGGAACAACTCGATAAGCAGATTGAATCTGTGAGGCACGAAGTGGAGCAGGAGCAGCGGCGGCTCTCAAGCTATCAGACTAACCAGGCGGACAAAAGCAGCAATAAGCTCTCAACGAAGTTTGAAACGAGCCTTTCTTATGGATTTTCTTCTAGCAAAAACCATGAATCCCACATTCAAGCAAAGAAATATGTGGTCGACAACTCCAAGCCGAGGACTGATTTAGAGTATGATCCGATGTCCAACTTTTCTGCTGCTTTGCATTCTTACAGCTCATCAGGAAAGGAAGCGAAGAGCCGACCAGACGGGAAGAGCTCCAGGCCTTTTGGTGAAAAGCCGTCCACTCATCAAGCCCAGATGTATCGACCACGATCCCCAGAAACCCTCGACGACGACTCTACTGAAGATGGTGTCCTGGTCATTGATGTTTCTCTGTCACCTGACAAAACGTTGGGTCAAACTCGACGTACTGCTGACTCGGGAAAATCCTCCCAAGATACAGAAAGGGACTTGAAGGAGATTAAGGCAGTAAATGTTTATCTTGACTTTCAACATCAGATGGTAAAATCTAAGGTGGTAAATGATGCTTCCTGTGATGATTCAGACGAAGTCCCTGAGATCCATCCTGTGTCTTCTACTTTGGACAAAACAAAAGATTACTGCAATGATGACAGGAATGTAGTCGACTTAACAGGATGCTTAGAAGAGCTTGAAAGAGAGTGTGAGAATACTGGTTTCCAGTCCCCTGAAAGGAAAAAGAAATGGACCGAACCTGGAAGTTTTTCCTTCCTCTCAGATCAACCAAGCAATCCTCCGATGGAGCCAACTTATAAAGCTCAGAAAAAAGATTTAAAATCTCAAAATTCACTTGTTTGTAAACGATCAGATCCCAACACTCAACTTAAACAAACCTCAATAATGGACCAGGACAAACTCGCGGTTCACAGTCAGTTATGCGTTTTACAAAATGTTGAAGAAACAAAGATGAAAGCTTTCAACAATCAGAAGCAAGTGGAGGCAGCACAAGGCAGCAGCCAGATTCAAAGTCACAATGTCAGATCTGTGAATCCACACAGCAGATCTGAATCAATGGAGCAGCTGCTGCAGGAGGAAGATGAAGCAGTGATAATAATAGACTCCAGTTCTGAGGGTGAAGATCAAGAAGATGAGGTCAATTACTCTGGGCTTTCTGAAAGCGACCCAATGGAGGAATGCTACCGGATCTTCATGGAGGCAAACACAGAGGAGCAGAGCAACGCGTCGGTAGGTGCATCGAAATGAGCCTTTATTTTGGCGTGAAGATTTTCTGATTCACTCTTTCTGTTCCAGATTGGAGCCGAAGTGGAAACACCGGAGGTGAATGTAGCAACTCAAACTTTAACCGGGAGGAAGAGGTTGGCTCACGAAGCCAAGAACTCGGAGGTAAACGCTCCAAACATCGTACTGCAATGTCACATGACAAACTCGAGGGCCAAATGTGGCCCTGCACAGGTTTTTATGTGGCCTTCTAGTAGGGCTGAACAATACGGCTGAAAAACGTATCACAACTTAAGCGTTTCATTCATAATTATTGATTAGTTTTTAAATATCTGAAATATTACCAGTTCAGTGGTGTGACCTCTTCTATTTTATTCAGTTGTCACACTGCTGTTTATTAAGCGGTTAGAGGCTCGGTCGTAAAACTTTAAACTGCTGCTGTGTGAGTTACACAACAGGTTGTTGCTAAGAAACCACAGGTTCCTCAGCAAGTTGTTGCTAGGTAACCAGTGAGCGAATGAATGAGTTGGTTGTTGCCACCAACCTTGCTGTGAGAGGTTTAGCAGATAGTCTTTCCTCTACATCTCCTCTACATCTCCCAGAATGCCGTGCAGTTCTGGATCGAAGTTCAGTGAAATTGTTGCTATTCTATCGGACATATTATCTGGCGATATTGATCACCTGTCTATCACGATGTATATTATTGATTTATTGCCCAGCTCTACCCTCTTGACTCCAGAGGGACGTATAATTGAACTCTCAACAGTTGTGTGTTTAAATATTATTTTATCAATCAAATCAAAGCAGGGTTATTTTTTTCAAAATTAGCCAAATCAGACCTTATAGTTTGCATTTTATAATTTTATTTATTTTTTTATTCTACAATTGTGGAAATTCAGACAAAATCAACAAACTCCCCTCACTTTTACATGATTTTTTTTCTACTTAAGTCTTGTTTTTGTGAAGAAGTATATGAAAACAAGAACATGTAGTTGTCCCATTTTTCCTTAAGCATTATTTCTTTGAATCTTAGAGCGAGAGACATTTTGTTCATTCAAAATATTTTATGATTGGAAGTTTACTGCAAATCGTTTTCTAAAATGGTCTAATGCTGGGGTTTAAGTGATTCTAACTCCCACCTGCAGGTGGCAGCAGTTCTTACTTTTACTCCACTGCTTACTCATAGTTTGTGATGGATGTGGATAGAAAGGAAAAAGTCACATCTAAAGACATTAATAAATGGAAATATTGCAAATATTTATAATTTAGCTCCCAAAATCACTGATTTTGATTGCAAAAAGTAACTGAAAAAAAACTGAAAAAATTAAATATTTATCTAATGCAGAAACAGCTATTTATTAATATCTTAGTGTTGTGTTAATGGGTTTTAGCTACACATTCTGGTAGAACCGGCCCTTTTAGAACATTATGATCTTAATCTGGCTCAAAATGAGTTTGTTAAACTTTTTCCACTTAACAGCCACTGGCCAAGATGAGACCTCAGCCTCAGGTTTTGGTTCCTCTGCGGGAGCCTGGAGTTTCGGTGTCCCGGCCGTCCATCTGTGCTAAGGTCCAGCAGGTTCAGTACCGGGCTTCGGCTGCTCCGGCTAAACCGAGCCAGAACCTTCTTTCTTCAGTGAGTCAGAAAAAACCAGACACACAAACCGTTCCTTCAACTCCAACCCCGAAAAACCTTAAAGCTTATCCAGGTCAAGATGGTGAGTTTCTGGAGAAAGTGAAGTGTTTTAAAGTAAAGTACATTTATGTTATATTTTGAATTAACCAATCAATAATTGGATAAAAAAGGTGCATAATGTAAAACTTTTCCACTTGAGTTTTGAGTAGAGTATTAGTTTTTTTTATTGTTTTTAGCTAAAATGCAGAATGTATCTATTTTGTATTGTTTTGGCTCAATAACTGCTCTAAATGTTCTTTCAGCATCAGCAGTTCAAAGGTCCAACATTTTTTTGTTAGTTTTTCTAGATTTCTGAAATTAAATTTCTGAGCTCCAAAAGTCATTAAAGAAAAAAAAACTTTATGCAAAAAAATTTGATTAAACTAAAAAAAAAAAATCCAGAAAAAGTGGAAATTTCAGTTTAAAAAGTACAAAATTTGGACTTTTGAAACTTTTTTTTTTGTTTGTAAAAATTTTAGTTTTTCCTTTCAAATGTTCAACTTTCACTGAGGTTGATCTCAGAGATTTATATCACTCTATGTTTTGTTTTGTGTCGTCCCCTGAATGCTCTCTGCTTGTGTTTCTGCTCCTCAGCTCATCTGAACTGCGTCCCTCTGGGATCTGCGGTTATCGAAGTGGGAAGCGACCTTCACCTGATCCTGCCGCAGGGCCGCTTCCCTCTCTGTGCCACCTCCTCGTCCAGCCCAGTGTCATCGGTTCTGACTCCAGTGAGTCCGGTCCATCCAAGCCTTACCGCAGTCAGGCAAACGGCCGCTCCAGCTGCGGTTTTCGCTCCACCTAAATATCGCTCCACAGCGCCTCTGCTCATCGCTGCTCCGGCGCGGCGGCCTGCGGTCAGCATGGCTGTCCAGTCGACAGTCGGCGCTTCCACAGCTTCTCAAGCTGCGACTCAGGCAGCTGTCAAGGTAGAAAACAAGTTGATGTGAAAAAATGTACCGCCAAAATCCCCCCAACGCTCTGTGCAAAAGTAATTTCTCCCTAAACCTAGTTACTGGTTTGACTGGCACTATGCCACTTTGGAGGATTTTTTTTTCTTTGTAATTCAGACAAATTAGAAATTTTGATGTGGGGAAAAAAAAACATGTTAGGCTGGTTTGGATAGTTTATTTTTAATGGATGTAATTATCTTTTAAATTGTTAGTATTTATTCAGGTTTTCTTTGTCTACATTAACACAGGCGGCAAATGTGACTGATATCCAACTTTTTCACAATTCTCATCTTATCACCCCCCCACCCCCCCAAATGTGTGTACATATATATTTGTGCTACTTCTGTATGTGAAACTAATTCGGGTATAAATCAGATTGTCTTCAAAGAAATTATAGTAAATGCTCCACACACAAAAAGCCATTTTCTATTAATCATACTCATTAGTTTCCTTCATTTTGTTATGATCTTGTCAGCTCTTGTTGCTGAAGAAACTTTAAATTCGATTAATTAACGACTCGCTACATTATTGTTTCTATAAACAGTGCAACGTTTACGTTCTTTTTCTGCACTTTCTGGTCGTTTTTGGGTCGTAAATTGTTCACACCAAAGTTTGTTTACGGTTGAGTTTAATTAGTAGTATGAACGACTAAAAGTAACTTATTTCAGCAAAAGATTGAAGTTTGAGCATCAAGATCTGCTGTGTGAATTGCTGTGTGATATTTTAATGTGCTTAATATGAACAATTGTGACTAAAAGTATTAACTGAAGACTTTTGAAATGGGAGATGATGCTTTTCACAGTATTTCCTTTCAGCCACTTCCTGTGAAACGAAAGCTGAAGCAGCAAAGTGAGGCAGCGAAGGACAAAGTGCCTCATGACGTCCGCCAGCGTTACGTGAACATGTTCACTGAGGAGTTTCTCAAAACGACAGCTGATGTCAATGAAGCTTTTGAGAAGGTGAACATTCAGGCCCCTTTACTCTTTGCTGACACAATTGAGTATTTACTATGATCCATCCTGGTGTTGACTGATGGCAGGCCCTGACGGAGGAGAAGAGTGTGTACAATCGCAGCGTGAACAAACTGAAATACCTGAGCATTGCCGTGAACGCCCTCAAGAGACTCAAGAACCAAAGTGCCACTGCTAAAAGTAGGAAAAATATTTATATTATTGGTATTTAGAACAGATCCGATTCAATGTAACATTCAGCTGAGTTAAATACTAATCCATGTTTTGTCACACAGATGAAAAACAGATCCAGAGTCAAAGACCAAAAGGCAACATCCCATTTAACCAAAGGAAGATGAAGGAAAATGGTGAGAATTTTTCATTTTCCTGAATTTTGAATATTTTAGCCTCTTCTGAGTGTTTTCTTCTTTCAGCAGGTGATTTGGTGTTGTATGAAATCTTGAAGGGTTACACTTTGTCTGACGAACAAATGATAGAAAACAACTATCCTGTCCAGCACCCAGAAAAACCCGGTTCTGCTGTTCTTTTTTCTGACAAGAAAGTGAGCACAGACTGTAAGTAAAGCGATCCAACCGGCTGTGTTACCTGCAGTTCGCTTATTGAGCCACTAGAGGGCGCATTCAACTCGTGGATTTGGAGAAAACCTCAGATTGAATCTCTTTAAATCACCATTTTGCTTTTTATAAAAAAGCTCTGAAGAGGATCTGCTGTCGCTGCGGCGCCACCTACTCTGTTGGTAAAACAGGGAAACATCTCAGAACAGAGGAGTGCAACTACCACTGCGGGAAAGGAGTTACAAACAGAGGTCAGAAACCAGCTTGTTTTCAGGGTCTGCTGTAGTTTGAAGTTTTGCAAATCAGGCCAGGGCTATGACAAGTTTTGTTTGAGAATATAATCGTATTAGCAAAAAAAAACCCCACAATTTTACCAGCAAAAACATCTTTAAATTATGAGAAAAATGTTATTTTAACGAGAATAAAGCTTAGTTATTGGGCTCTGATGTGACCGACTCAGTTCATGTTTTCAACACATTTTGCACCATTGTAGCAGCAAAGTCCTGCTACATAGTTTGATGCTAAATTATTTAGGATTTCTATTAAGGATTATCTCTAAAACTTATACCAAAGCACTTCACAAAATGCTCATAATTCCTCGTTTCTATTTTACTTTATTTTTTGCATTGGCGTTCTCATAAAATTACTACTTTGTCCGACTTTGTTCTAGTAATATTCAAACTTTTTTCTGCTAATATTATAATTTGAAACTATTATCTTGGGGAAAAAATCATAGCCTGTCCCTTTATTCTGCCCAAATAAAACACTCTTGTCAAAAAAGATGGCTTCCCTGGTGTCACTCTGAACTTTGGAAACCCAAAAAGTGAATGTTGGGGGAAAAAAATCCAGATTTTCCAAAAATTATGTTGATCAATAAAAACAATTTATCTCCCATTCCTACAGCAAATGGGGAAATATAAAATATATCACAAGTGAGACTGAATAAGCCAGTTAAAATGGATTATGTGCTAACGGAGTGAAGCATCAACAGTGTTTTGTTTGCTGCAGTTCCAGGTGGGGTGGAAACTCGCTACAGCTGCTGTCAGGGGGTCATGGGCGCGCCGGGATGCCAAATGTTTAAGGTCAGAACACATTCAGAACACATTTCACTGATTAAACAGGATCAGTAAATTTTTAGCAGAAGTTTTTCTTTCACCCAGCTGCATGTCCATGATTACCTCAGCCTGGATGGGTTTGTATCTACGGCACTCAGACGCCCCTCAGACTCCAGCTGTCCTGGAGTTTACTCCTTGGATTGTGAAATGGTAATTTAGAAAAACATTTATTTATGTTTGGCTCTTTCTAGAATGTGTTTAAATGATTAAAACCTGTACGAATGGCTTCAGTGCTACACTGTCCAGGGCCTGGAGCTGTCCAGAGTGACTGTGATCAGCTCCAGCCTGCAGGTCGTCTACGACACGTTTGTCAAACCCGATAATGAGGTCATCGACTATAACACCAGGTAACGTCTCCACAGACGGAGCCCAGCATCCAGTTTGTCTGCAGTTGCATATTTATGTAAAAAAATATATAACATAATAGCAATACATGACAGTTTATTAGATTATCTGTGAAAAGATCAATCTCCTCCCAGTTGTACTACTGTCACCTGAAGAATTGCACCACTCCCAGTCAAAAACAACCAATCAGAGCCAGGAGGAGCGTCTTAGCGCTGTCAGTCAAGCTTGTGCACGCGCTTCTCGATGTGCTAAGGGAGGAGAAACGACGTACCTTCCAGTTAAACAGTGTATTTGCCATCATGTTTGGCCATGCTAGCTAGTCTTAGCATTCATGACAGGCTAAGTGTGTGGGGAGAGTGTGAGTAATGTGTACCCAAGCATGATTGACAGCTCTAAGACCCTTCTGGTTCTGATTGGTTGTTTCCAGTTTGCACTGGAAGAAAGCAGAGGAGCTCGTTTTTCTTTTTTTTGTTTTTTCCACAGATGTTGTTAATGAATCCTTTGGTAATCAAGTATTGTGACAATTAATCAAGTGATCACATAAAATATTGGTAAAAGATGCCATAACAGGAGTATTAAAGTTGGATATCAAAACTAGCCCAAATGTTCATTAGGGATTAGAATGCATTACTTTTCTGTGATTATTACTTAAAGAAAAGTAATAATTACCTTTCTTTAATTTTATTTTTAAAGTAATATTACATTCAGAATGCAAGTTGTAACTTTTCCTCATTTCTGTAGCTTAGAAAATCAACCTGTAATAATAATGGCTCATATTTCAGTCAACCTGAACAGACGTTGCACAGAAATCAAGCAGACTCTCTCACTATTTTTACTCCAGTTTTTAGTTTACATATTCCATCTCGCTTTGCACAATATTATTTGTACAGAAAATTTTATGGCATTGTTACGACCAGTCTAGTGGTGGCCAGTGCAAAAACATGAAGGATCCATTCTCCTCTGATCTCAACAACCGACACACACAAAGTTGAACAGTTGATTATTATTCATTTTAAAAAGATGTATTTTTGATGAAGATATTACAATTGGAGTATTTGACTTCAGAGTGAGCTAAAGCCGAATATATCTAAACAGTAACAGAAACTTACCTAATAAAAAGGTAAATAAACCAAAGGACAAAAACTTACCGTCCTAACTAAGAAAAACATGAGAAAACTGAGGAAACGTAAACGGCAGCTCACTGCTACACTCTAGCACAGGTGAACAAAGGAAAGGGGTGTAGCTGGTGGAGATGAGGAGGATGGAACACAGGAAGTCCAGCTTCAGCTGTCTTTATATTCGTCACCTCCGGGAAGCAGCCAATCAGACGTTTCTGAGTCTTCTGGAAAGCCAATCGGGGACCAGTACCTGCACACTCATGTTGGTATAATTAACCTTACGACGCCGGTCGTAACAACATATAAAAATTAAAACCTACAGCTGTTGCTGAAGTTAAGATAGAATAATTTAACAATCCTTGGAAAGTTGAACCATGGATTGGATTTGTTGCATTAACCTGCTGTCTTGGTTGTTTGTAATTCAGTGCTTTTGGCTGCTTTTCTTCATATTTCCCATTGCGCCAATTTTTCTTTATTAATTCCCTCCACTGTTAATGTGTCTGTAGGTTTTCAGGCATCAGTGAGGAGGATGTGAAAGGTAACCACACCTCCCTCAGGGAGGTCCAAGACACTCTGTTGAGTTTCATCAGTGCTGACACTATTCTCGTTGGACATGGCCTGGAAACAGACCTTTGTTTACTGAAGGTGACTGTTGCAAACATTTATTTTTTTTTCTCTTTTTTTAAAGGAGGATCATGATCTGAAATTGGGGATTCTTGCTCAAATATCAGGCAGATCTATTTTTTTTTAAGTTTAGACAAGTAAGATGCACTTTGTTCTCTAAATCTATTTTAATTCTGACTCTTATTTTCACACTAGCTGTTCCAGCTGTAGTCATCATTGTTTGTTTAAATTAATGCGTAATATTTTGAGATATGAAGCTTTAAATAATCCTTAAAATGTCTTTATCCTTAAAATGTCTTGGACTTAAATTAAGGCCTTAAAATGTCTGAAATTCATTTCAAAATGTAAGTTGGCTTAAATGAATTTCAAGTCTTAAATGTTAGCTGGTAGGACTTTGTAATTTTATATATTCTATGTAGTTTATCTTCCTTGATGATGGTGATTTAGGCTGATGCTAAATAGCTGCTAGCATACCTTGGAAAGTATAAATTTACTACCAGCTGGCTGGACGATGTTTATCTTTGCTGCTGGCTCACGTTCTGTTGCAAACCCATATATTGCGTGTATTTGTGCTAAAAAGCTTACAACTACTAAAACATTAAATGTGTATTTTTTTTTTTACATTTTTGTCATGATGCTTGTCTTAAAGCTGCAGTACAAAAATGTATTTATTTTTTTCCCATCTATGTTGAAAGTGTCGCCTTGTTGTGACATTGTAATATGAAGATTGATCTCCCACCTCATCAGTGAGCTACTAATGCCAAGTACAACCAACCAGAGTTAGGAGGCGGGATTTGGTGCTGTCAATCACTCTCATGGACATTGTTAAATGTGCTGTCATTGATGGCCATGCTAACTAGCCTTAGCATTCGTGGCAGCCTATGTTGTGGTGAACTTGGCAAAGAGCAAACAGGAGGGAGTGAGCATGAGAGTGATTGATGGCGCTAAGCTCCTCCTCCTGGCTCTGGTCATTTCTGTCTGAATATATTCCTGCAATTAGTACTGAGAGAAGGAAGAAGAGCTTGATTTCTTTTCAAAGATCATCTCTTATACTATCATAACATAATGATAATTTTAGCAAATGTGTAAAAAAAAAATGACAAAAAAAACTTTTTTCCTGCAGCTTTAAGTTTAATACATAAGGTCCTTAAACGCCTAAAATATGAGTTGGTGAAACCTGTAAGAAACCCTGTTTTATTCTGTACAATGAAATTATTAAAACAGGCTCAATCAAGTTATTTTATTTATCAAGTGTTTTTGAGCGGCAAATGAACGCCTAATAGTAGCATCCATGTGCAAAAGACACCAGCCATTTTTCTGATGCGTCACAACTGGCTTTTTTATTCACCTGTGCATGTTGGAATATGAATTAAACAACGGAGGGTCTGACAGGAGCTTCTGTTTTTATTTCTGTGCTGTAGCTGCTTCATGGGACGGTGGTAGACACTTCGGTGGTCTTCCCCCATCGTCTCGGTCCGCCCAACAAGCTGAGCCTCAACAGCCTCACCGCTGAATACCTCAGGAGGATTATTCAGGAGAGTGGTGGGTTGCCACTTCACAACCAACTGGTTTTGTTTCTAACCATAATCTGTTAAACCACAGCCGCTTCAATCATTGTAAAGGATTAACCGAATGTAGACTAATAAAGGAATGGAGTGTGTTTTAAAACTGCAACATGTTAAAACCGTGTGCCGCTGTTTCTCCCAGTTTGTGGCCACGACACTGGAGAAGACGCAGCTGCCTGCATGGAGCTCATGCTGTGGAAAATGAAAGAAGATGGGAAACTGAAAAGATGAAGTGCCACTGATTATACATGAAACATGATATGTATAATTGTGTATTTGAAGACGAGTAGGGCTGTTTATTTGTGTTTATAATTTGATGTTTTCTGTTAATGGACATTTGAGTTAAAGCCTTATGAGTTAAAGTCTCATAAATATTCATATCTATATGAATATTTATGAGACTCACGATGAAGCTACTCAAAGTGGTTCCCAAATAAAGGCATGAAATAAAATTTCTGTCTGTTGTCCCTCCCTAAGTTATAACCAGCCAATGAGGATTCAGTTTATATCTCATTATCTTCAGCTGCGCTAATTAGCGCAGCTGCAATGTATAATGACGTCATTCCAAATCAGGAAAGTCAAACAAACCCGATGCTCCTCTAGCTGTACAGGAACTGGGAATGGATGACTTGCCAGTCTGAAAAATTAACTGGAATGCAATCAGAGGTCGGATTTCCCACTGGGAGCAACTCCACCTACTTACATTGACTTCACTTTTCAATATGGCCGCTCTAGCTTCTAGCATCGACAGTAAGAAAAAAACATGTTTATTTCTCAAGACACAAAAGCAAGAATGCGTCTTAAATCGGTGTTATATGTACCGCATTTACACTGACCCAAATTAAAAGTAGTGTTTGTTTATCGAAAGTAAAACTGCTTCTTAAGCTAGAAGTGCGGTAAAGGAATTGCAGACAATGGGCGTCGCCATATTGAAATTCGAGTATTTGGGGCAACCTTTATTTTCGAAATATGACTTAATCACATGACTTTTCTTTGTAACATTATGACTTCGCGTTAAGATTCCAAAATTCAACTTCTCATTTTATATTTACATTTCTTTTAATCTGATCCTAATGTGGATACTGTACTTGAGTCAGTTGTTTTCACTATTTTAAATAATGAGCACTGGGCCATTTTGGACCATTTAATATTTATATTGATTGTCTATATGTAAAGTTTCACCTCACCTACCTAACAGAGTAGCATTGATTATTTGCAATACTATGACTTCATTCTCAAAATATTTATTCTAATTATTTTTGACTTCTCGTACAACTTATTTATCAAAATATAACTATTTTCATATTGTTTCAACTTTATTACTATGACTTTATTCTCATACAAGTTTTTTTCTTGCAATATATTCTAATAATTGTTTTTACTTTATTTTGGACTTTTTTTATCGTACGACCTTAAAATCCCGTCATGAAATTCTGGCTCATTAGCTCCCATGTCTCTGTTAACAGTAACGCAGCATGAAGCCAGTCTTAGCGGTGACATTTATGGTCATGAGATTTGGGTCATCACCGCAAGAACAAGATCACAGATACAAGAGGCTAAAATGTTTTTTCTCTGGGCTCTCCTGGTGAGAAGCTCGGTCATCTGGGAGAGACTCTGAGTAGAGCTGCTGCTCCTCCAATAAACAAATCACCCTTAGATAAAAACAAAAAACAACCAACCAGTGAAGGACATAGCCTATTGTCTAGGGTGGTTTAATAATATCGATTTTGCGATATATATTGATATTTTCTTTCCTAGAAAAAAATCGATATAGTAATGCAAGTATTGTAACATCCAACTGTCACCTTGTTAACTCACTACTTGCTTCACCAGGTCATCAGGCTTAGAGTGATTCCTTCAGATGTTCAGGTTAAAAAGGTATCAAACTATTCAGAGCAGGAACTTGGTTCACTTTATTTACTTTATAAATGCATGTAAGCTACAGTTTGGACTGTTTCAATTAATAGAAACATGTTTTCTCACCACTTCTTTGGTTCATTTTGTCCAGCTGTCGACTCTAAGTCTGTCTCCATGTCCAACCAGAGCAGGTATTGTGTAGTTGGTGCTTGTAATCGGTTTTCAGTTAAATGAATTCAATCCAACTTTATAATAGTCACAAATGTCACCAAAATCACTCTGTCCCTCTAAAATCTTTCAGAAAATTGCAAAAGTGTATTGAATTGTATAGTTTGCT
>CAEGAF010127371.1:0-13548 GCA_903067075.1 Micropoecilia bifurca
TGTGTGTGTGTGTGTGTGTGTGTGTGTGTGTGTGTGTGTGTGTGTGTGTGTGTGTGTGTATTGTACAGTAGGATGCTCACAAAACCAGCAGGACTTTGTATGTGAATTGAGATATTAACATGTTATTACAATGCTTAAAGTATGAGTTAATCTAAGAACAAGCAATTGTGTATTCTGTTAAATGAATATGTTGGTGGTATATTTTTAAGGTATAAATCGTTAAGCCTGCCAAGAAAGATTTTCTCAAAATGAATGAATAACTGCAGAAACTATGAACTCAATGAGCTAAAATTGTTTTAATTACCCTTCGTCTGAAAATTAATGAGACCGCCATAATTGTTTTTATTATTTTAAAAACGTTACATTTACATCAGATGGTAACTGACAGAACATGCTCCCCTCTTGTTACTTGTTTCACTCAGGAAGATCATTGAGGACGCACTGCCTCCAACCTCAATTTCCTGTGTAACTAATCATTGGTTTCTGTGTAAATAACTGCTTAATGAGACTATAGCAAAGGATTAAATGTTAAAAAAACAAGTGTTTACATGGTTTGTTTGAGATTGGAGTTGATTCTGGAAGTTGGAGGCTAATTCTCACCTCGGTATCTCATGTCAGAGCTGTTAGCTACGGCCTCCAGAACATGAGACAGTAGCTGAAGTTGACAAGAGAGATACCTACTGCAGGTAAGATATTACCAAATCCTGGCAAATTTCGTGCCAGTGTATATAGCAGATACTTGAGACATGACACACTGGAGATGAATCAGTGTTTGTATATGTTGTGTCACCCCGCAACACGTCATCATTTCCAAGTTATATGTGTACAAGTTTCCTCTAGCTCTCTATCTCCCGGCGACTGAGGAATGCGGGAAACCCGGAGGAGTTTCCACCTCGCCTTCAGGACTGATTGGACCCGACCGTAGGTGTGAGTGACTCACAGCAGCTCGGCGCAGGTGTGGTTTCCTAATGACCTGCTTTTGCCGTGGAAGACGCTCGAATGAAAGCGAGAGGCTGGGTAAACGAGACACGAGAGACAACCCAAACACAGCGCTCACTCACACGCATCGGGAAAACGCCCACTCCCAGGATGCCCCTCTGTTTCTGTGCGGGGGCCCGGCCCAGCCCTCGAGGCGTGTAAACAGGTGTGTGCTTGCATACATTAACAAGAACAATAGGATTAACGTTTGATGGACGCTCGTCTCCCTGCCGCTGGCAAGTCCGGCCCAGAAACTTTGTATTCTTTCAGGAGGTTTTTCCCAGAAAAGTTCAGAGAGTGCCAGCAGAGAACAGGGTGAGGAATTCCAAGCTTATCAAGTTGTATTATTTCAGGTCCAAGACCTAAAGCCTCAAAGCCCAGGCTGCTCAGGCCTCGGGGTCTGCAGCTGCCTTGGAGACAGGATTAGGTTCGAGGATCAGCATGGAACATTCCATCAGTCTGTGTATGTGTGTGTGTGTGTGTGTGTGTGTGTGTGTGTGTGTGTGTGTGTGTGTGTGGGTGTGTGTGGGTGCGTGAGTGTTTCTCTGTGTTTATGTCCACCAAGCATGAGTAAAGAGAAAATGAGCTCGTCAGAAGAGACGCTGGCTTTGAATCGAGTTCAAAGCCAGCGTCAAACAAAAAGTCTTCTTCTGGCGCTTTACAATGAGACGAACCCGAGAGTCAGAACAAAACAAGCATGAATGTCCGGGTCGGAGCGTAAGCCTGGCACGGTGGGAGCATTTGATCCTGCTGCATGCTCCTGTAAGCTCGGCAACTGACCACATAGCATCGCTTTAAAAGGGAATGCAACTCACTTCCCATCAGTGTGAAGTCAGATGAAAACTTTGCCGTGACACTGCAGCCATGGAGACTCGTCTAACGCTCCGCTTTATGCGAAATCAGATTACAGCGTGACGTAAAGTGATGTGCCCCAACATATTAACGTCACGTGAAAAGTCGGAGCAGTTAGATTTGTTTGCCTTTCTTACCACTCGTATACACTTAAGGATATTATTTTGGTATTGGATTCTGAAAGATATTTTTAAGGAGACCTGATCATATTTGTTTTTAAAATATTTTATTTTTTTAAAGCAAAACAGATCTGATGAGTTATAAATAAATGGGATGCCTTTAGTTGTTCACCCTTCATAAAGTTACATAAGAATAAGTAAATTACAGAAGCATAATCTAACACTGAAAGCATTTTTTTGAAATCCACCCTTTAAGTTACTTACATTTATTTAATCCTGTGTTAAAAAAATGCTTTACAAAAATGCCTCAATGGCACATTTCACTGTATAAGCACATATACTTCACTTTTTTTAGTTGATCGGGATGTCCAGGACATTTAATATGCTTGTTTTGTTCCACTGGCCATATATATATGGCCATTTTGTTCACAATGAGAAAGACGGAGGAAAACGACATTCAACTGAGTCAAACATGTTGCTCTTTGCAAATCATGAAATGGCCACAAACTTAAAATGTTCCACATTATTGCTATACAATAACTAAAGGATCAGATTGAATCGCCAATCAATTAGAGATGTTTGATCGCTGACCAGCAGGTTTAAAACTGAATTCAGTTTTTTCCCCCTGCATGTAAAAATCTACCATCTTTACTGTCCATAAACGTATCAACCCAACAAAACTTATGCAAATTAATTTTTTGTGGATTTAGTCAGGTGTGTCATAAACTCCCTACCTTTCACACTAAATGTAAAAAAAACCCAACTATTTAAAAAAAAAATTATTCTGAACATCAAAAGAATAAATTCTGCAGGTTCATTTAGTTTTTTTATTTGTTTCATTTTAATTTCCAAAGCTAGAATCGTTCCAACCACTTTGGACCACTGCTGCTGTTGAGATACTTCAGCAGGATCAGACATCATTTCTAGAACAAGTAAAAGCTGTACTTAAGCATCCCCTCCCCCATTGGCACCGCTACTTAGCGTTTTTTGATATTCCATAAGTTGATGCAACACATCAAGAAGGTGTTCTTAAGAGCTTTGCATAACGCGGAGCTGTAAGCTTTCCAGGCAGTTAAAAGACAAATGAGGACGTTCATTCACATTCCTCTGAATGTCTGCCGAAAAGAAAAAAAAAGAAAAAAGAAGCCCTTTAGGCAAACTACATCATTACACATCTTTCATTTGCACAATTATGTTAAGAGCTACATTAAGTTAAAACAACGTTTTCGCTCTCAGGTTTGTCAAGTTAACTGCTTAGGAGAGGCGAGGTTAAAGGGTGAACGCGTTCAAATCGCTGCTGGCTTATTAAGAAATAACAAGCAAATAACATTATTTGCACCTCGGATTTTGTAATGATTTCAAACATGAGGCAGGTGCTTAGAGGAGGTTTTAGATTGCTTGTAGGCCTTTCGCTGTTTAGCACCGCTTACAATCTCATGGAACAACAATTTACTCCCACTTAGACAATCAACTTTAATCATTCACCTAATTTAATTAAGAGTTACCAGGTAATTAAGATGATTGATTAAATTTACCCAGAGGGAAAAAAAAGGCTATTCCACAGAAGACCAATGATTTATTTGATTTATTAGCATCTGCAGAGAGGAAAGGCAGCGAGATATTGTTCACTTTAAAAAGCTTTTCTGCTGTCTAGGGTGTAAGGCTAGACGGCACAAAGACAACATCAGACAAAGCAAGAGGGCCAATGCGTGTCGCTTCTCTCACTCACCCACATCTAGGATGTCAAGGATGATGACGTCGGACGTCGCTCGGCCCAGCCGGTTGGAGGCCTCCACCCAGATCTCATACGGCGTGAAGAGGTGCAGGTCCTGCGTGATGCTGCAGGAGTACGGCTGCGTGTGGCTGTAATCCTCGCACTCCTTCTCGGTGCCGTACCATCTAAGTGGGGAGTGATGATACGTTTTTTTTTTTCCCCCCCGTCAGCTGATACTTTTAAGAAGTTGATTTGAGACTATTATTTAAATGTAGTTTGCAGTTTTCAGGCAAACTTTCTGAATGCCGTCATCATCAGTGAGGTCTGAGTGTGTCTCTGTACCTGAGTTTGTACTTTAGCTTGTACAGCGTGCTGATGTTTGTCTCTCCTTTACCTCCGGGCGCCCAGCTGCACGTCAGGTCTTTGGTGTTCCGGGACCAGCAGGTCAGATTGACTGGTTTCTCTGGAGGCACTAGAAGACAGGAAGTGTCGAACATGTTGGTAAGGAAAGGAGATACAACAGAGGATAAACGAGTCAGCGAAGAGGTCAAATTAACTCCTCTCTTTCCTGCATTTTTATCCTTTCTTAATTAGTGTGTGTGTGTGTGTGTGTGTGTGTGTGTGTGTGTGTGTGTGTGTGTGTGTGTGTGTGTGTGTGTGTGTGTGTGGACGCGTGTGCTCAGTCCAAATCAGTTATTGTCACCTTCTCCAAGGAACACAGAGTACACCGAGTTCCAGTGTCACTCAGAAATGATGATATCAGCCTCATCTCTGTTAATGTGTTTGAGAAAAAGCCAGTGTATATCTGAGCTGTGTGGGTCTGACATCGTTCTTCTTCTCCTCCTCAGTGAAAACCGTGAACAAAGGAATGACAGAGTAGTCCGCAGTTACTACATCCACAGATCGAACAGCAAAAATAACCACCAGCTGCAGTGATTGAAAATTTCTAAGTCTTGTTTGTCTTTGTAGCACAGATTCTGCTCAGTTTGATATTCTGAATTTTTGCTGCTTTGATCATTTGGTGTCCCCCATAATTTTCACATTCACTTTTTATTTTTACAATAAACACAATTACATTTTTTCTTTCCCTAAAAAGGGTGTGTCCTTTAAAACACTGGATATTAAAGAAAGATATTTTAAAGAGGTAGAAATGAGCACAAACAAGAATCGACAAAGAGAGAAGTCACATGATCGCCTACAAATTAAGGATTTCTGAAGACATTTAAAACTATTAAAAAAATTTTTAAATACATGCATGTTAATCACAACAAAACGAGACTTCTCTGAGTAAATTTGCCTTTTCTTATCCATAAACATGTGTTTTAAGCATGTGTATCAAGGTTTCTCTTACAAGTGAAGTATTTGGCTGAATTATAGAGATAAATATTCATATTCATAAATGACATAATTTAACTCAAGCTAGATTTATAATATTTCATTAAGACATTATGTCGCACCTCATTTGAGGAAGAAAAAAAGAGATTAAGATCAACGACTAAACCAAACTTCACATTAATTTAACTTATTTCTAATACGTTACTAGTAGCAGATTACAAAGTATTACACTAAATCCTTGTTCCTCAGGTACAAAATTACATACATGGCCAAAATATCAGATGGTAACAGGATGAAATGATCTGCACCTCAACAAGTAACAAATCTAGAATTACTAAGACACAAAAGTGATTTCAAAACAGTAGCTGCTGCTTGTCTCAGCATTTATTTCATAAAGTCATCTGAGCAACAGGAGAAATTTCTTATTTTCCTGTTTTTGTAGAGCAAAGACATCCAGACCGACGATGCTGTTTACCTTGGTCACTACAGGACACACAAACATGACTTTGTCCAACTAAGAGAACACATTTTTTCTCTTTAACTGACCCAATGGCTTTCCCCCTCCATCACAGCATCAATCTCTTTGTGCTAAAATGTTGCTTGTACATTAGAGGCAAGTTTATGTGAGAAAATGAGGTGAAGTGGCGGAAAGGTTGATCGGTGCTTGATCATACAAGTGCAAAAGTACAAGTGGTTTTCTTCCTCCGTAAATTGTCAAGCAGCAACAGTGGACCACACAGATGGTCAAAGCATCACTGAGGCCTCTTACTGGGTCTAAAGGTGGTCATAAAAAGCAGAAAATTTAACTTCAGCTGTGCAGGGACACTTAAAAATCTACCCACTACTTCCTCGCTCTCCCTTTTTACTCCCATTTCCTCTTCATTCCCCTCATCTCTTCTGTGTATTGCTCCATCCAGAAATCTGCTCTCTTCTTCATCCACCAAGCATTTTACTTAGAAATCTTCTGCAGATATGAGGCATAAAAATAAAAAATAAAAAATAAATAAAACAGATGTAGACACAACTGTTCAAATGTTACACGTCTTAAACTTCAACTTACTCCCAACATAGAGACAGGAGCCAGCTAATATGTGCCCCTTGTGGTTGTGGCAGACGAGGTTGTCGCCAGAGGTTTGCCTGGAGGCGTTGAGCCCGGCCAGGGTCACGCTCAGGTTGGTCGGGCTCAGCACTCGGTAGAGGGAGCTGGGAAGCTGATGACCATTCAGCGTCCAGAAAAGAGAGTTGGCGTGGACCCCGAGTTCGGGGTGGACCCAGCAGCTGGCGGTCAGGTTGGACCCCATGCGAAGCACAGGGTCCTGGGGGTAAACGATTGCTACATCTGCAAGAGAGAAGCCAGTTTGATGGTGTTAGTGTATGTTAGGAGGGAGACAGGTTATTGTGTTGGGGAGATAAAAGAACAGGCTTTGGACTTAATATGAAATAACACAATTTGTTATAATAAACCTCCAAAGAATGTCCTTGGAAATCTTTCTTTAGCTATTTAAAGTAGACAAATCCTTTGTTTAGCTCAGAAAATAATAAGTTGATGTTTTGGCCCAAATTTTACGTAAACCAATATTTGAATTTTCCTTTTTCAGCCACGTGAACACATGAAAAGAAATTAGACTCCAGAAACGCATCACTATGGGAATCCACATGAAGAGTTTTCTTTTCTGTCTTTTATTACGTCCTTGACACAACTCTTGATGCCCAGGTGGTGGCAGTAATGAGCCTTTGAGTTACGGTTAAAAGTAGAAGAAGTAAGAAGTTTGATGCTAGTGGTAGCTAAGCTACGTGGTATAGCATAAGGGAGTCTATTTCTAATTGACAGCTCTTTAGACTTTGGTTTTCATCATAGTTTAGGGTAACCATAAAGTAACGCCATCGTTTCCATGAACTCTGTAAAGAAACCGAATCGATTCTTGTTAAGGAAGACGGCTACACGGTTAGCAGGTTTACTGTCTTTAAGGAAGTCACTGTTTTGTTTTGTTTTTGTTTTGTTTTTACAATACCTGATGTTTAAAGATATAACTAAATATGAGGCAGGTAAATAGGGAAGTGAGAGACTGATGTGTTTTTGATTGCAACGTCTCTGAATTCGACTGGATTTTCTGCTAATATTTTTTCCCTTATGTGACAAAAAAAGTGGCTCTGGCTTGTACACTTTATATCTTGGACCTATGAATCACCTGAGGTAAGACCTTTTGTGAAAATGGCAACAATCAACATCAATCTAGTAGTGGCCACGCTGATTTCTTTGCGAGTCTTGAAGTCGTCTATTAAGTAGTTTGCTTCCAGCAAAGTAGTTACACCTTGTTTGCTCTATACTGTTTTTTTCTGGCCAGGACATGCATAATCTAGCATGTTATGATGTTTTAAGTATAGGCTTAATATATCACTCATCTACTATTTACTATGTTTAAGGCAAAGAGGAAATGGTGTTATAATGGACATAATGACACCATCTTCCTCTTAAATAAGTCTATGACTCATTTAATTTTCAGCCTTGGTTTTGTCTCATGAGGCTAAAGCATGCCTCTTCAGGAAGTGACTAAATCCCAAAGCTTTAAACAACCCAAAACCTGACTGCTGCTGTTCATTAAAGCAAGATTCCATCTTTGCTCAACATACTTCTCAGTGTCTATTAAAATAAACCAATCTAAAGTAAATTGTACATTTTAAACTCACTCGTCTTCAGGCCATTTACACCAAATGATGAAGTAAAGGCAATGCTGGGAACACTTGGGCGCTTTACCAAGCAACATCTTTATAAAGTTGGTTCTGCTTTAGCACTCAAGGTTGGTCACAAAAACTAGCGGGTGTCCAGCCCCTGAAACACTAAAAGATCTAGACGGCGGCGTTAAACAGCAGAAGTTTAACTGTGGTGGGAGCATAACATAACCCAGGATCTTTCAGATTCTGCTATCACAGACACACAGACAAGTCCTGATCATCGAGAGTCCGGTCATCTGTTTTACGGTTCTGTTAGTGATTTTTGCTCCTCTTATTGAATGCAGATGAGCTTGGCCTGTAGAGAAAGTTTGCACAGTTGCCTCTAGTACCAATAACACTTTGTCCACACCTCTTGTGTGTGTCACTTTCAGACTAACTTCCAGCTGAAAGGCAATTCAAGATGGTCTTATTATCCACTGGAAATCACCTTCAGAAAAGTGTATTTTCAGTAACAAACCCCAGACTCACCATTCTGTTGTTCTTAATGAACATCTTTTCTTCAGAATGATGTGAAGGGGGGAAAAGACATATAAATAAACATTTAAATCTCATTCAAACTTTGGTTTTACATGGTACTCATCAAGAACATAACATATGACTTATATGTCAGAGAAAAACTGAAAACACCTTTGATTTGGATCATTTTGTCAAAACCACTGACATAAAAGACATTTGACATTTTGAGACTGCCTTGCAAAAACTACAATCACAGGACAAAATATTTGTCAAAAATGGCAGATAGGAGAGATTGAAACATCGTTGATAAGAAAGAGTAAACAAGGTTTCCCCCAGAAAACTTGCTTAACCCGGTGGGCCATCGTCTTTTTGAGTTAAAAAATGTTAAAACTTGACAGGAAATTTGAAAATATCACTTGATAATTATGTGTTATTAAAAGATTGGAAGATTAATACCTGAACACCAACTATAAGGTCCTAAAAATGCAAACATTTAAAAACTTAGCAATGCTTAGGTTGGTGGGGGCACAAGTAAAGCCTGGTGGCCTGCCAGGCTTATAAAACACTGAGGTAAGCCCTGGTGTAAGTGATGAGATTTAGTCTTATTTTAGTATATTCTGAATCTAGTTTTTTTTTGTCTCTAGTGACCTTTTTTTTGAAAGTGCTAAAACAAGAAAGTAGGTAAAGAGAAAGAGGGAAGACAAAGACATGCAGCAAAGGTCACCATGCTGGGAATCAAGCCTGCGACAGCCACGTCAAGGAGTAAGGCCTCCTTATGTGGGCTGTACTTAACCCCTGCACCACCACAGCACTAGCTATTTAAAGATGTACACATGTAATTGATTTTAACATTTTTACGTTAAATTACTCATTGCATCAGGGACAAAAAATACCAAACCTGCGCATTAAGGTTCAGTGAGCAGTAACTCTCTGCTGTCCGACTCCAATCTCTTCATACAGAACTGTTCAAAAAGCTACAAGAGGAAGGAACCATAATTCTACAAATCAGCAGTTTCTGATGCACTCATAAAACATACTCATTCATCTTCTTTAGTACTATTAGGTTCACATTTAAAGAGAGTCCAGCTCAAAATTGGCAATCTGACATCCTAATCGCACTTAAAATAAAGAAGCTTTTGATCTCTCAGGTGAACCGCCTGATAAAAGGAAGGACCTAGGAGAAAAGATGATGAAGAAAGGATTTTATTTTCTAAAGCGGCAAGATTCTAACAAAAAAAAAAAAAAAAGAAGTTCCCAACCGATGCAGAAACCAATACGAATGCATCCGAGAGGGTTTCTATGAGGAAATGACTGAGCAGCTTGCAAGCGAGAGTGTCAACATTGTCAGACCACTACAAAATCTGCGCCCCAGGCCACGTCTATTCAGCAGCCAGCCACCTTACGCTGACAGACATTGTGTGGTCTTTCATGGCGGAGCCGCCTTTGAAGACACCAGCTCATCTGTAACTCCACTCCTCTGTTAGTATCACTGCCGCCTCTCGAGGCCTTCGACACGACGCTTCCATACATGCATGCTCACACACGAACACAAACAAGCCGATGCAAAGGGGCTGTTTGTCTTTGTCACTGGATACAGTGGACCAAAGGCGGCCATGATTAGCCAGTAATACCCTGCTCCAGCTGAATAACAATCGGTGTTTATGTATTCCAGGCGCTGAGGACGGGACATTGCCCCGGAGCGGGGTGCAAAGCCCTCTTAACACCCCTCTACTTCGCAGTTCAAACACTGCAAAGCGAGACACAATTACTGCTGTTTATTGTCTCTCCCCGACACGTTCACTGGAGGAAATGGCTTGTACAAAATGATTTGTTTGGAGAGACGGAAGCTCTCATCACGCCCGAGGATGAGTCCAACATCGTGATAATGGGTGACGGAATTCAGGCTGAGAAATGAGATAATGCCTTTGCTTTTGTTCCACGACTTGCCAACTGCATTACTAGTCCCGAGTGGCCAGACGCTAGTCTGCGGTGGTCTTCAAAGGTACGTCACATTCGCTGTTCCCACCAGTAAAGCAGAGACTCTGCGCTCGTCCATCCGGCAGCTCAAAGGGAGCTTTCTTCTGGGCTCTTTGACAACCGATGTACATGAGCCGTTTGGAGATTTTTGAGGAAGTCACGCAACATTTGGTAACAATGAGCCATGCAACATTGTCTGCGAAGAGGCTGAGGAAGGAGCAGCAGAGCTGATTTCTTCTTGATTTACAGAATCATATAATAGTGTTTATTTCTAACCTGAGGCGAAAGAAATTTACAAAATGTGACGTATTTCGGTTACATAATTGCTTTGAGACCATTTCCCACCCCTTTTCTTATAATCTCATAAGATGGACCAAAATAATGCCTAAAATGGAAGAGAAACGGCAAATAGCTCCAGTCTGTTGGACTCGGAAAGGTGCATCTTGCATTTGTATATGAGCTCTTTTACTCTGATACCCCTAAGTAAAATGCAGTGTAACCAGCTGTCTCTAGAAGTGACTTGATTAGTAAGTATAGTTCACATAATCCTGAAGACTGAGGAACACAGTGATAGAAACCCAGTTTGATGCTGCAGGTAACTTCAGACCAAGCACATTTCAGCTTTAGAATGGCCTACTCAAAGTTCAAGCTTGAATAGAATTGGAATTTTTTGGTTGGACTTAACTGATTTTCACCATTTCTTTTTATTTATTCTCTGTGAGAAAGGCAACAGCGTTGGAAGAAAGTGACGATCTGCAAGGCGTTAATTCAGGGACCTAAATAAATATATTTTTTTACTGAAAAAAGAAAAACTTTACGTTGGTTTAGATCCCAATCAAATCCACTGAAGCTGGTGCTTTTAAAGCGTAGGCAGAGTGATTACTTTTGCGAGGCACTGAGATAATTGCGATATTTGTTCTTCGGCCCTGGGATGCAATAAAACACCAACATTTAAACAACTTAATGCTGGTAGCAGATTGTGTGACGGGGCTTCACTGCCCTTTATAACAGCATTAAACGCTAACGACCATTAACGTTGTGGAATAAGCAGAAGCAAAGGTTACATTCATTGCTTGCTATTCCCTTTAAAGCCCTGAATCCTTCCTTTTATTGTGCCTTTTAAAAAACGAGATGAGGGTCTGAAGAGCTGCTGTTTGCTAGTGAGCTCACCATTAAAGCTAATCCAGCCTCTCAGCGGCTGAGCTGGACATAACTATGATTTATTTACATTATTGTGCATTAAGCTGGCGCTCCCGCATTCTCCAAAACCCCGAGCAAGTGATGTCACCGCTTTGTTGCAGTCCGTAAAGCCCCCATGCTCGCCATGTGCTAAACGAATTATGGCCTGACTTGTTGAAATCCAGCCTCCCTGGAGGGGAACTCGCTCTCCGCATGGGATACGAGCAACGCAACTGCAGCAGGAGAAGAACATCAATAATCTGGGCTGTCAGGCAGACAGAAAGGCATTTGTCCCCATACCTCAGCCCCCCAAACGTATCCACAAATCAAATGGACCGCAGTCAGGAAGGGTCCCAAGGAGACCTGGGCCGATTAATTTAAGAAGTTGTTTCGAAAGTTGCAACCTCTTAGCTGTAAAATTTTCAGCCGAATGGTTTAAAGTTTTTTTTTTATCTATTTTTTTTATCAGATGTTAAGAAAAACTGCCTGGGTGACAAGAGTTTTCTCCAGCTAGATGGAGCCTTGAGTGAAGAAGCCTGTTGCTGCAAACTGTTGGTCAGCTGGCTGAAAGGAAGCTGCTGTGACGTTTTTTTTTTTTGTTTCCTTCCAGTATGATGCAAAAAGCACAAAGCGTTGTGTTGTGGCAGCTGAACGTGCATCAAAATCAAAATTCTGATGAACGCCAAATATGACATTAGTAAGACTGAATTATTCATCGTGTCTGATTATTTTAGTGGGAAGAAATGGAGCTGCACCTGCTGCCTCGATATGCTGCCATGAGTTATTTTACCTACAATGTCAGTGTCAAATCGTAACTATTGCTGTTTCTCACTCGGGTCAATGTAATCCCTGAAAACTGTAAAACTCATTGAAAGAATCTGAATGCCTCAATAATAAGTAAATAGAACTTAATAGTTTTGGACAAGATAGTTAAATAAAAAGGAATTTAAAAACAATTCTGCACCTTTTTGATATGAAAAAAATAATCACTTTAAAGTTGTCTAGCAACGAGTTTGTATTTTTATGACTTATTTATACATTTATAATCATTTTTATTCAACCAAGAAGTTAATTTATAATAGTAAATGAGATTAACATTTCGGAAAAAAGTGTAAAAGGAACATTGGTTTTAAAATATATATAATAATCTGTTTTTATTCACATTTTCTATATAAAAAAAGACATCCAAAATCATTTCTACCCTTCCTATTTGCTATCACACCAGTTAAACTCTTCTTATAGCTGCTGACCAGCTTTTTGCATGCTTCCTCTTGAATTTTGATCATTTATCTTTGCCGATGAGCTTAACGTGTTTCAGGTCAGAAGGCCTCGTTCGGATCACCCTAATCTTTGCCTCTCTGTCGTCTTCAAATCGAAGCCCTGACTGAGCCACACCGAAGTATTAATATTATTTCCAGGCAGAAGAAACAGGTTGATGATATTTGCAGCATTGCGTCTAGTCTGGGCGCTTGGTGTTTGCAGGAAAGTCAACAACACAAGGCGAGCCGTTTTCAGCTGGCGCTATGCGTTTGTCCAGGAGGAGCGAAAGCTGCAAGTCGATGACTCAATGCAGTCGGTTGGCCAGGTTTCCTTACACAGGAAACTTTTTCCACTTGAATATTGAACAGATCTTGATGCGGCGATTTCATAGCTAGGATCAGATTGTGTGTATAGTTAGACTGAATTTACCTTTTCTTGTAAAATGCTAGGTATGACACAAGTTGTGTATCGGTCCTGTAATAAACTGACACAAGTTAAATTGAAACTTGAAACAGTGATGCTTAACATCCTCACTGGAAGGTGGATAATTTTCCATCTGCTTCAGTCCAGATTAATATCACATTAAAGGGCTGCTGCACAACTTTCATTGAGAAAGGACTACAATAGATTCTACATTTTAAAATCTAGATTTAAAAAAAGGATTCATCTTTATCTTATTTCTCAGAACATAATACTTTGCTTGTGTTCAGAATGCCTTTTATCTGCAGTATATGTACTGTTCTTTTTTTTTAATAAAGGGGAAAAAAACAGTTTGTATTTTTAAAACGTTTGTTAATGTTGAAAAAGAACTGGGATTCCTCATTTTCCATTAAAAATTGCTGATATTTTTGTCTCACCAGGTGTCATGTACACTGTTAAAAGTCATGCCCTCCATAAGTTAACATAACGTTTTTCTATAAGTTACTTCCAATTAACATAGTGAGT
>CAEGAF010127388.1:0-20869 GCA_903067075.1 Micropoecilia bifurca
TAACATAACCCCCCCCCCACCCCAGGGCCGCCGTCGCCGCTGGGCCGCGGGGATACGATTGACGCGAGCGGGGCGCGTGGGGGGCGGGGGGGGGGGGGCAGGTGCTTCCTGATGGTGTGTTTTGCACCCGAGTGAAACAAATAAGAAACCGAAAACGTGACCTACACACTCATGCGGAGTTCAGCGAAACTGTTTTTTTTTTTTTCCGAGTTGTTTATATGAAAAGTTTAGAAGGACTCTGATTCGGTTTAGGCTTAGTTTCGTTTTCATTTATTCGTCTTTTCACAGAAACATTAAAAAGCACTCAGCTGAAAGTGAGTAAAAGTAAATAAGGAAGACCTTAGGATTAGAGACGATGTGACTCTTCCGCTCTTTCGATGACCTGCAGCTAAAGCGGTCTCCTGCTGACAAACGAGTGGAAGTCGTGACCCTAAAATCCAGTCTGTTTTCGGTGCATCCTTAATTCTTGACTCTGTAGGAGTGGAAGGACTCAACCTCCCCAGAGTCATGAAAGATTAAAGACTCATTCAGCTCACATTAACCCAACAAAATTATGTTTCCATCGGAAATCAGCCTGCGTCTCACACTTGAGGTCTCATTATTAGTTAGAAACACAAGTGGGCGTAAGTTAACAGAGATAAGATCAACTTTGACCAGGACTGTTATAACATTTACAGTTGAAACCTTTTGTTTTCTATTGTAGAGGGAAAATGTGATAACATCTGCAAAGAAAATTAATGTTGCCGCAAAACTGGACCCTGCAACATGACAATGACGAAACATTTACCAATCCAAGAAGGGCTGAATAAGACTAGGAAATCTTAATCTCTTAAAATATAATGTACACTTTTGTTGACATCTTTGGCTAGTTTTTGTGTTTACCTGTAAATTATTCCCATTCCTCTCCGGAAAAAAAAGAAAATAAGAAATTGGACAGTTACATCTCTTGAGAGTTCTCAAAAATAACTTGGTCAACCCATTTCTGACCAAATTTTAGGCACTTCTTTCTTTACATGCTTTCAAAAAACAATGCAAAGGAGCTTTGGACATTTTAGGTTTGCTATAAAAATAAAAAAAGGACAAGAAAATACAAAAAACTTACTTTCGTATATTGGTACTACATAATTGGTTCAAGGATTAAGTGTAGCTATGCTCAACTTAGGATGTCCAACTCTGAAGTTGACATTTTTTTTCCAAAAGCTTTTTACAAGTTCAAAGTCAGAGATTTATCACAAACATAAACCTCAAAATCTAGCACTTTGACTCTGCAAATAACACAGCGCGAGAGCCATGATTGTTCTTTTGGGAGTTTGTTTCTCATGATGTCCTATTGTCATACCAGGCTTTTAGTGAACATGCGGCTGCAGTGTACAAAACACAGGAAAACCCCCCACAAAGCACTAATTATATCTGGAATATGCCACTTTTTCTTGCTGTTGGTACTTTTAAAAAAATATTTACTGTGGCACTAATGAATCTATGAATTGTTTCATAGATTTTTTGTTTCATAGTACCACCAGTAGCACTCGCGCCGCAATTTCAGAACCACGCCATTGTAGGGAAGGAGGCAAAACGGGATTCGCCCTGTGAATGGGTGTTAACTTTACCGACCGCCATTAATGTTTCATGAAGCACAACGACTCTGTGTAAGAGGTGACTACCTGTCCAACGACCCTCGGCTCAGGAACTTTACATTTTCACTCAGCAGAAAGTCCGTCCAGCCTCATAACCCATGCGGTATTTCACCATTAGCGTCCCTGTTCCTCTGAGCTGTAGAGCAAAAGTAAGTCCTTTGAGGCTGAGCTCCGACTGCCTCGCGCTTCCCGCCTCTCGGCTGGGCGCGGTGCCCCGCCACGAGGCTGTGATCTCACCTGTCAAAGTGAATTTAGCGGCAGGTGAGCTCAGCCGGTGGCTACCCGCAGACTACAGTCTTGTTTCACGCTCCAGTTGTCTGTCTCCTGCTGAACTCGATGCAGGAGAAACATGGACAATGACCCGCCCGACTCCCCTTCCCACCCCACAAGTCAAGTCAGTAAAAGAAGAAGAAGAAGAAGAACAAGAAAAAAAAAGCCTCGGCTGGAGAGTAAGGAGCAGAGATGGGGTGAAGTAAGAGCAAAGAGGGAGATTAGGTGGACAGCAGCCATTATCCTGCCCGGGTTTCCTCAAAGTGTTTCTCTGAACTGGTGGGAACAAGCGGGTGAGGTGTTGCAATCTGACAGTGATGTAATTGTCCCGGCTGGTAATGTGCGCGAAATCTCCCGCGATTAATCCGCCATCAACACTTTGAGGGCAGAAGACTATTTATGGGACAGAAAGGGAGGAGCTTTGTTGGAGCGTTCAAAGCCTCCGAGGCCTTGAACGGTCCGTCAGGCAGGCGCGCTTCTCCCATCCTGTCTGAAAGTAAACCGGGCTCTGCCCTTGACACACAAAATAGCTTTGTCATTGATCAGAACGCATCCCGGCAAGCAGGCATAACTAAAATAGCGTCGCCATCGATTTTTGAAAGGAAGGCCAATCAATCTTTATTAGTCCTGAGCGGAAGAAAAAACAACAGAAAAAGCTTCGGAGCCTCAGCAGAGCCGCCTCCGGGTTTTCAACGTGAAAGGACCAGAGAGCCCAGCTGACGATCAAACGCCGGGCACCAGATTTGCGCTTTGCACCCTCGCAGCTCAGACAGAAGGCCTGAGTAACCTCTTCACACGCACACTGAGCCTGTGAGAAGACGAGTCAGACGAGCCAACGAGCAGACAGAAGCACGCAGGGAAGCGTTTCAGTCAGCAGGACGCGGCTGTGTTGAACAGCAGCACCTGGCTTAAAGGATAACACTTTCCCTGATCCTCCGCACCTACAGGGCCAGATCAGCTGAATGCATGATCTCATAACCACTGAAAGAGAGAGGCAGCCAGCGTTATTTCTCCAAGAAGAAAAAGACATCAAAGCTTTCTGTGACATAAACTGCAGTCGCCAAAAGAACCGGGGACCCATCTGTGTCTGATTACAAGCTGTAAATCTGTCCAAGGCGTATTTCTTACCGTCTATGTGTATAGCCCAACATCTTTATTGATCTTTGTGGACACCATGTGACAAACATTCAGCACAAATATCCATTCAGTTTGAGCCTTTTTTCACATGACAGCCACAAAACCAAAGGTGTTTTTTTTTGCACTGCAGTGCATAAGCTGAACCTGGAAGGTGAGGATTGTCTTAGTAAATAAAAATCTGAAAAGGGCGGTGTCCATTTGTATTACTCTGATCATCATACTAATAAAAGTGCATCCAATTCAAAAGTTAGTTTATTGTGTGTAATTTTATTTCAGAAATATATATATATGCATATATTTTTGCAAGGCTCCGTACACACATCAGTCCAGCTTTGAAATCTTAATATAAGGAGTCTATGAGAACTAATTGTCCCTCATAAAACCTGAGGCAACTAGGATTAGATGATTGAGGGAGAAGAACAAAAAAAAGCTAATTTGTTCATAAAATGATTGCTAAGAAAGAAAGCAAAGGCAAAATTCAAAAATAGCATCCTCGTCATTATGTATACATGGAAACAATTATCCAAAAATAATCTGAATAGAGAAAGCAAAGCTGTATGGAAGAATTCACAGCACCCTGAGGGCACAGAGACAAAAGTGACAGAGGTGGAGAGAGACAAGAAGAGGGAGGAGGATGCCGCATTTAGTCAACTTCCTGTTTAATGTATGGAAAGTTTTGGCAGACATTAGGCAATGAGAGATAAGAAGGGATGGAAGGGAAAAAAAACCAGGGGGGGGCGAACAACTAGAAGAGTTAAAGAGGGTAAACAGAAACATCTTTGATCTGGAAAGACAGATGTTGAGGAGAAGCTGTCTTTTTCTGTGTAGAGGCCCACCTGAGCTGCCAGGTAGCCTTACCCAGATGGTTCTTTGTTGAAAAGTGAACACTAATGAGCTGAAAGAGAGACTGGAAAAAAGGAGGGAAGGGACTCTGGCAAGGGGCCGCGAGAAAGAGGAGGAGGGGTGAGAGATTGAGGGCCAGCATGATTGGGTGTTTTTCACTTGGCACGGACACAGGAGTGTTGTAGTGTTGCACTGATTACATTTCATTTACAAGCCTCTTGTGTCCTGTTTGGATATCATGAATCAAACATCTGTGAGCTGGATATGATGTCATAGGCATCACTGCAGTTTTGGATATTCATCACACATTGCCATGCATCAGTGGGTCAATAGGAAGGCATGCTTTAATATGCATAGAGTCCACAGTGGCGTACAACACATCAATCACCCTGCAGAATAATCAAACAGCATAATGATCCCAAGGGTCAGTGAATCCTACACAGGGTAGGCAAGGCAATGACACAGCAGGTGTTTGTATCCACATTCAGGGCTCCTGATTTTATATATCGTCTATGTTGAGACTGTGGGTGAGTGTTGAACTTTTTGTCACGATTGTCGGAAAAGGACTGTTGTCTATGATCTGTAAAGAAAAACACATAATACTTCGACATAAGCAATAATAAAGGGCCACTTCGGAATATAGTCTAAATTGTCGTTTGAAAGGCTGGATATGTCCTTTTTTTTAACTTTACAATTTTTTTTTTAATGAGCTGATATCATACCAAAAACACATGTACTTGTTTGTATGTGTGAAAAGCTGCTCAAACATGGAAGAAGCTGAGTGGATGTTTTTACTCACAGTCATATTAAATGTGCATTCTGATGAGGATCATTTGTCAGATTCAATGTTTTGTTTTGAAATGAACAACCTTGCAGCAGGTCTTGGTCACATTTCATTAAGCTCATATTTCTGTATTGCAAAAATTGTTCTTTTTGCTCTGATGTGTTTATTAGCTGTGTGAGAAAAGTCATCAGTCAACAAAATTAAAGGCTTTAAGACATCAGTCTGCTTTGCTTCACTTGGTGAACTAATTTACTGAAATAAATTAACCTTTGAACAGTTTTCTGAATATGACTAAAAAAAATTGATATTTGCTGGTTGCTCTGCTCAGCAACTACAACTAGGAGTACATGTCAATTGTGATGCGTTTGCTTGCATTTTATCTACAAACACTTGACATTCATTAGCAGAGGTTGTACAAGATTGCTTCTGACTGATATATCAAATGAATAAAGGCAAATCAACAGTGTCTCATTGCTGCTCTCTCTAAGTGTTACGCATTGAGCAGCCATGTCAGAGTCTGAAGCGGAGCTTGGTGAGGAATCAACCTTTTTAATAAAACTTCTGGCTTGAGTGGACATTTTTACATTCTTCAACTTGAAACTTCGAAACTCTGACTGAAGAGTTTTGAAACATTTCAAGTATTTCCAAGTGATGCCAAGTATTGAAATGTTTCATCGTCTTTTTTTTTTTTTTTGCCTGTCCTGATTGCCACGATCTTGTGCTTTCAGTACCCGACATGCTCTGTATGGTTTCTTGTTGCTATGGTTATCTGATTATGTCAGTTTTGAACTCTTCAGCCTACTTCCTGTCCCCGGATTTGAGTCCTTCACCACTTCAATTTCAAAATGTGGCAATTAATTCACATTATTTGTAACAGAAAAATGTATCAAAATGTAACATACATTTAAAAGTTTTACACTCAACGCAGTATGGGAATGCAATTTTAGTTTAAGCGCACTGACGTGCCCCGTCTCTTCAAGACTTTCCTCATTAGTAAGGTTTGACTAAAAACCTTTAGCTGCATTCTTTTCTTCTCTCTTCTCAACACTTTTGGTAAGTATAGCTCCTTTATTGCTATTTGCAAACCTGAAGATGAAAGAATATTTAAATTTGACTCGTGCCATCCAGCACCTCCTTTGAAGGTGAAATACTTTTTTTTTTTCTCAATGTATGTTCAGATAGCAATGAGCATGAACGTTGCTCGATGAAAGCATAAGGTATTACTTAACCTGGTTTCAGTCAAATATTGTGACAAATATTCTTTTTTTTATTATGCTTTTATATTTACAAGAAGTGCAGAACCAGGAGGAAAATTAGAATTCAGCCACTTGACATGCTTGTTTGCGCTCAACAGAGTACTAAATGCTGCATGATACGCATCATCTTCTTAAAAACACATGTGACTTGATGGCTTATTGAATTAGGATTTTTATTGTAGTTTGGTCCAAACAGATGGGGCTGCCTACATTGACAGGCTGCCTTCTACTAACCCCTGAAGAAGAGCAAGAAGCTCTGGAAACACAATCTGTTGCTTAAATTAAGGCTGGTTGGATATAAAATGGCTTAAAAAAAGGATTATATTTACAAAGCGTAACTCATTCAAATGATTTACAAAGAACATACCAAATGTTTAGGAAGAACATACACATTTGAATTATTCTGCATTTAGATTATCCTGTGATGATGTTACCACTTCACCTTAGCAATATGGCAGCTGTAAGGTAGGTAGGTGTAATCAATCAATGCCCTGAAGATAATGAGCAAATGTTCAGATGGCTAATAAGTTCTACATTTGTTTATAAAAGGAAGTGCTATCATGCACATGTTTACAGTAACTCTTCTATGTTGCATTCAAGTTGAGTCGTGAATCCAGACTGAGCTGCAAATATAATTTTCTACGTTTATTTTTCATTCTAAATTGAGTGATTGACAGTGAGCCTTCATTGCACCAAAACTGCAGTCGTTCTGTACTTCAGGAAAAAAAAAATCCTGACGGTATGCAGAAACTGCAGCAGAGACCCACCCAGTCAGGAGCGCTTTCCTAACAACCCCAGAGAGTTTCCTCTTCTGATATTCATCTTTCTCTCGCAGTTATTAGTAGGTATCGAAATAATCCGTCCCAGCTGCTCATGCTCCAACAGTTCGGTATATGATCCAAAAAAAAAAAGTTTTTAAAACCACCCAATACATAATTAGTTTAGGTTGTTTCATTTATATTAAACCACCAACATTTACCGAATACCTTAAGTTTAACCTTCAAAATCAGCCCAGTTGGTATTTCTGTTATTTTTATGATTATTTTAGATAAAACACTTTGCATGAGATTGTAGAATTTGCCTACTTTGTGTTTTATTATAAACCTTAAGTGGTAAGTCTGTAAAACGGCTAAAAATACTTGCTGCTTTGAAAAAAAAACCCCACTATCTATGGAGTCACCTTTAAGTCAGACAGATCCAGCAGTAATAAGGCTTCTTAGTTGCCTAAAATGTTTCTTATTTAGCTTTATTGAGCTGTTAGTGATGTGTCAAGGGGTGTACAGAAAGAATCCCTCAAGAGACAGAAGTGAAGACTCAGACAAAGAGGCTCCTGGTCAATAGCACCTTAATGGTCATCTTTGGAGCCGCCCCCTTCTCGTCCTACCAGCCCGGTCGTCTCTGCTTTCCCCATTTGCTCTCGGGGGCAAGACGGTAGCCAGCCTGCCTCGCTGAAGGACGTCCGAGGACTTTCAAAGGCGATAACAAATCAAACTGTTCCCTGAATCTAATATCAAACAGGCCTGGTGTCAGCATTTATTAGAGAAATCAGATTCCCCCCTCGTCCAAGCCCTGCCCCTCCCCGCGCCGCTTCACTCCCACTTGCAGTATTCCAACACACAGCGGCCCTTTGAAGTTGAAAGAATGCAGGATCGCAAATTACCCAGGAGACGTAGCTGATAGTCTTTGAAGCCCTCCTTTGATAGTGTTGTTTTCTGAGCTCCCAAAGCATTTCTCTTCTTCTGTCTCTCACTTGCTTTTTCCTTCTTTCCACGGACAATAAGCCGCGGCTCACAAACACGAATCCGATCCATCTAATAGGCGCATTACACACCATGGCATTCGCTCTAATCCACAGGCCAAGAACCTTTAATACAACACATGAAACAACAGCATCCGGATCACGACAGCTGTACCATAAAACCTCCATGCAGCGTTTTGTCAAGGAGAGAGGAATTTGACGTGTCTCTCCTCAGTGTTACTCTTCTGCACCAAAATTATTCGTACACTTTGCAGATGCAGATTTTAAGTGATTTTCCCCTCAACTAAGAACTTTGTCTCCCATAGGTGGCCAGATCTGTGCCTGAATTGTTTAGCAAATAGAACCGTAGTCATCGCCTTTGTATCAGGAAACTGTGGATTTGAAGGCAGGCATGGGTCTAAAAATCAAATCCACATGTTCTTCCAGCAGTTGTCGGTCACGACATATTAATTGGCTTATATTTTGTCTCGTCAATTAATTGTTTATTTTTAGCTAGTAGGCTTATATCTTTAGATCTAAATGACAAATTGAGTGCGTCACAACCAAGCTTTTTTTTTTTTTTTTTTTACAAAATTTCCTTCAGCGTCATCCTGGCAGATTCAGTTGTCACAGACCATTTATGTTTACTCTCCTCAACACAGAGTATATTTAAAGGTGTTCACATGTTTTCTTTTTTTATTTTCTTCTGCCACTTTCGGCAAGAATGTATTTGCTTAGGAAAAGTGACAACAACGTCCCAGTTGTCAAATGACTGTTATTTGGTTAAGAGCTACGAGAGTGACAGCTCAGACTTCTTTTTTTTTCTTTGAACACAAGTTGGACATGTTATGAACAAACCAAAGGGAAACCAAGAGACTGTTATTATTATTTATTAACACTAAAGCACAGATCTTGGACAGAAAGTTGAGGTCAGATGCGCACCACTAGTAGCAGGTGCTAAATGTTTGCAAACTCAAGTTTGCAAGGGCTCCCAATTTAGAAAAATAGGTGCAAAGGCAAATGTGGATCAAAAATAGCTCTCCTAAGCAAACAGCGTCCCTACGCCGTTGCAGTTTGCCCATATTTAAATGAGGCATTAGGCAAGTATTTAGGAAAAACCTGCCCATGTTTCTCCGTATTTAGGTAAATCGCTGCCAAAACAAATAAGTCCTTATCCGCGCAGCTGACGAATAAGAAAAAAAGGTGACAGTTTGCTCTTGATGGCATTACAAGAGATTGGAGATCTGCTTCATATTTTTAAGGTTTTACATAAATTGTCTTAAGTATGCTTAAAATCATTTGGTTAAGTTCAAGTTTTCCATGTTGAGTTGAGAAATGGAAAACAACAAGATGAAACAATAAGGAACAAGGAAGTCCTCATGCCATACACGTAGAAATTCCTATTAATGCACCGATTCTCACTATTCCGCATTTCCAACTCGGCTATTGTTTGAGTCGTCTTGTCGTCCATTAAGGTCCTGATCACCAGAGACTGAAACTGAGTTTTCACTCAATTTGGGACAACCAGAAATCAGCTCATGTTCATATTAGCATATTTGTGTTTTATTTACTCCCAATGTCTTTTGATATTTCTTCATTCATAAAAAGTGTAAAAAAAAAAAAGGCATCTTGTCCCATTTCCACTAACAAACAACCGGACTGTAGCATCATTTTTGGTTTTTCAGTCATATTTTATTGGCCGACTGCACATAGTGAACTCAGGACAGCGACTAAAGAGATTGATGCCCTTTCAATATTTTCAGATTTCATTTCAGATTTTTAAGGAGTTTTTTGTTGACAGTTCTACATGAAGGACCACGATTTGAATTCAACTTTCAGACTCAAGCTTATTTACACTGTCATTTTAGAAAACAACTTTCTTCTGACTCTTGATTAAAATTTGTGACATAAAACTATTTTTTGAACAGATTGATTTATTTATATACATATTTTTTTTTATTCCTGGGACTTCTTAGCATATCCTTTGAATACACTCACCACTGGGTTTGCTTGAAAATCCCAGCAGGTCAGCAGTTTCTGAAACACTGTGACCCCTTCTGGCGTCCAAAACCGTGTTCAGTCACCTACGTTTTCTTTCTGCCCCATTATAAAAACTTCAGTCATCGGCTGCTGAGTGTATTTTGTTGTTTTGTGTTTTTTCTCATTATTTAGTGCAAACTTAATGTATAAATTAGTGGTCGGCCAGTTTCAAGTGTAAAACAGACCATTAGTTGTTATTGACAAGTTTGCTTCCCCCGTGGGAAACAGTGGGATTACATCTGCTGTCTATCAGAGCTGTGTCATAATCCAGTCGATACAACCAAGGACACTTTGACCATCTGCATCCGCAGGAAAGGTTTTCAGCAGGATGCGTCACAGACTAGGCCGCTGCGACTCACTAGCTCCCCAAATCGACTCGTAATGTAAATGAGGGACAGAGGACAAGCTTAAAGTTTAAAGTAGTAACTTTTTTTTCTTTTTTTGTGTGGTTTCTTTTAAGTTTCCTTTTCATGTTGCGAGATCTGAAAATGTATTAATAGTCCCGAGCAGGACTAAAACTGATATAGCACCCCGTCTTGTTCTTCTCTTTTAATCACCTGAGAATTCGGAGCGTCAGCCTCGTAATCCTTGCGCGGATCATTTCCTGAGAGATGATGTAACTGTTTTGATTTCAAGTGTAATGACAGTCCATTGTAGTTGGGTTTTAAAACTCCTTTCATAAATCTTAAATGCCCTCTGCCTCATTAAAGACATGCTGCTCAAGAGCTTTGTGTGTCTTCGTGTTTGACAAGTTTGACAAACCCTGCTTTGCTTTTGAACAGCGTTTAAGAACACGATTGTCTTCCGGTGAGCTTCGCCCCTCACTTTGAAGGGCATAAAGTCGCACGGCCACGACGGCGGCAACACGGAGATGCACCCAAATGTTTGAATGCACTCACACAACATCCACCCCCCGCCCCAAACACACACACACCAGGTTTGAAAACTCATATGCACACCATCCCCTGACAAATTCTGCTAGCAGCATTGCTCCGGGAGCTTCACGTCCACTTAGGTAATTAACAGTGATCAAGGGTCGTCCGGGCTGTCATAGTTGCCTCATGTTACTGCCTGTTCAAAAGGATTCAAACTCACTGGCCTGAGCTAAAAGGAAAGCTACACACAAGCTCATGCTCACATCCAATAAGCCCCCAGTGTAACTGCAAGTCGAGGTTTTAAGAGGTGGGGGCTGGTATCTGACTTATTTAATATGAACAAGGGAAGATCAAGAGCCATCCACCCACATCCAGAGCTGGCTTTGAAAGGGTCCCAAAATATAAAACGCTCTCAAACAGTGTCATGGAGTACTGACGAACTAATGTTTCACCACAAACTGCTCAAAGTTTTTATTTTATTTTTTATGAACATTGTGCCATTGTGTTGTTTAGTCTGATCATTAACATTTAAAATGCTTAAGTGTGAATGAAAATGAATTAATTATTGTGACTATGTAATTATTTGGTTGTTGTCTTTTTACGTGAAGTGTTTACAGCATCTTTTAAACATTATGTGGTCTTGACGTTTGGTAGTGCTTTTAGGTTTCTTTTTGTGTGGACCAGATCATGTTGACTCATGTTTTATCTGCTGCAGCTGTACAAGATAGAATAACAACAAAAAACAAAATGCTGTATCCATCCATGGTTATTCTTGCAGGGTTTGTTAAAAATCCCAGGAATCCATATTAATCTAGAACCATCTGTTTTCCTTTTTTGATGTTTGTTTCTTGCGTTCTCTTAATTATTTGGTGTAGAAACTGTAAAGTGACTGAATAAACCTTTTCAGAGTATCTAGTTCTTGTCCTATTAGGGCCATTGAGTTACATTGGCACTTTTTAAAATCATAATACAATGACTTTCCTAAATGAAATTGGTGCTCTGTCCACACCAACAACAAAGCCCTAAAAGAGTTTCTGGGTAGAAAAAAACAATTATTTTTTTTAGAAATTGCTTTTTAAAGTTGACATTTTTAAAAACTCTGGGGTAATTCACAAAACGTGTTTTGAATTGCTTTGCCTCTGCCATTTCTTTGGTTGTGAATCAAATTCACAAAGTAGATTGCATTAAATAAAGACAGGAGCAAAACCAGCCATCAAGCCTGAAGATATGAAAATTTTGCACCCATTTTTGGAGGTGCAAAAAAAAAAAAAAGGAAAAAAAAGAAAGCTTGACAGACCGGACTACTTATGTTTAGATAACAGAAATCCAGACCTCCTCACAGATGTTGAGAGCATCTGACTGGAGGAAATGCACATAAATAAGTGAGTAATGCTGCAGGTTGTAATATCGAACAAATGTATGAGTTTTCTTTATCTGACTTAGAGATAAAAGGTTAAAATGTATCCCAATGTTTATCATTATTGCACAGTATACAAATATATACTACTTATAGTACCGGTGTCAGAGTCTGGTCTGCATTGCCGGCAGTAAGTCGGGCTCGTTTCCACTGAGAGTTGGACTCCGCCAAGGCTGCCCTTTGTCTCCGATTCTGTTCATTACTTTCATGGACAGAATTTCTAGGTGCAGCCGAGGTGTTGAGGGGATCCGTTTTGGTGGCCTTAGGATCTCATCTCTGCTTTTTGCGGATGATGTGGTCCTGTTGGCTTCATCAGATCGTGGTCTGCAGCTCTCGCTGCAACGAGGCCTGTGTGAAGCGGCCGGGATGAGGCTCAGAGCCTCCAAATCCGAGGCCATGGTCTTGAGCCGGAAAAGGGTAGAGTGACTTCTCTGGGTCAGGGGCGGTCATCCTGCCTCAAGTGGAGCAGTTTAAGTATCTGGGGATCTTGTTCACGTCGAGAGGAGCCAGTTGAGGCTCGAGCATCTGGTCAGGATGCCTCCTGGACGCCTCCCTGCTGAGGAGTTCCAGGCACGTCCCACCAGGAGGAGGGGAAGACCCAGGATACGCTGGAGGGACTATGTCTCTCGACTGACCTGGGAATGACTTGGAGCTGGAAGAAGTGGCTGGGAAGAGGGAAGTCTGGGCCTCCCTTCTGAAGCTGCTGCCCCCGCGACCCGACCCTGGAAAAGCGGAAGAAAATGGATGGATGGAAAGTATATTACATGCTGGTGCACTGAACTGTTCATTGAGCTTGTTTTAATATCGTTCATTTTTAAACTGATGAAAAAAATAGAGCATTCAGCTTTTCATAGGCTGAACAGATCTTATTCAAGATTCAAAAAACCAAGCTGCCAAGGCACAAACGTAATGAATTTAAGAGATTTTTGTTTATTTATTTAATTTTTTATTTTTTTTTTCACAGCGGAAGTGCAAACTGTCAAAACCACAGCTGCTTTTAGCACCTCTGAGAAAACTCTCCAAGGGGAACAATATGAACTGGGTAAATATGGCGAGGAAAGCAGAGATTAACCGGAGGGCATGCCACCCACAATGCCACTGCAGCGTTAGGTTGTCCATCAGATGAGACTGGCTTGGCCAAAGAGAATGTATAGTGGAAAAATAGGAAGCATAATAATCAAAAATTACTTTTCATTGATCCATTTTAAATCTTTCTTCAAGAATGGACAACACCAAATGAGCAAGTTCAGTAAAAGGAGACTTATTGGAACAAGTAAAGTCCAAAAAATGTGAGGCATATTTATCACTTAGATGTTCAGTGCTACCATTCTATTTGAAAGCCTGATCAATAAAACTAAAATGTGTGGGAAGTGAAGTGTTTCATTTACCCAATTTTCATTCTACTACCTCATTTAATGTTTTGGGCTCACTAAGATACTGAAATCTGTCCTACGTCTTCATGGAGAAATAATATCTGAAAAATGTTAAGTTTTGAAAACAAAACAGGAAGTAAAGCAGGACCACACCTGAATCTAGCTGTGAAGGAGGCATCCAATATTGACCACTAGCGACAACCACAAAATGGCAACCAAACTTGCAATAGTAATGAAAAGCCAGTGAAAAGCAACTGGATCCATAGTTGGACGTTAAAAGATCAAAACTTTTTCCTTGATGTGTTTTTCAGCTGTTCACATTTGATCCTGATTTGATGTGGATAAGGTTTTTAATTCCACACAGATGGAAAAATAAAAAAAACAAACTCATCATACTGCTTCTCTGTCTGGTTTCCTCTTGCTACCGCAGCTCCTTCCAGATGTGTTCAACTTTTTCTTCAAAAAAAAAAGAGCTCCTGCAAAAAAAAGTAAACTGCTTCGTAGCTGTAAACACCAACACTGCATACACCAAGGATCCTGCAAGAGGCCTCGTTGTTCCTGCAGTAACGTCTCGGTTTTGACTGAGAAAAATCTTTTACGCTCTGAATATTTATTGAAAAGTGCAGCTGTAGACCAAGAGAAGCTTCTCTCTGCAGCGGCGCCTGAAAACTTCAGAGGAGCAGAAACACTGATCCACGAGAATATTTCTTGGGTAGGTGTCAGGTTGCTCTATAGTTCAAAGTAACTTAGCAAAGTGCCTGAGAGTTAGAATATAGTTTTGGAAATGTGAACCAGTCTCAAATGGAAAGACTTGACTCACTGTGTAATAACATTATTCACCAAAATGCTGCTTGGATAGACATAAAGATTGACTATATTTTAGTCAACTGAAAAGCCTTACGAAATGATTTATATCCCTCAAACTTTTTCTTTTTTAATTTCTCTTACTTCTGCAAATTTCACTGTATTTTATTGGGATTAAATGTGAAAAAGCAACACAGCATAGGGTGATATAAAGGAGAAGGGAAAACTGATGCTCTGTTTTTTGCTAAACATATTGTTCTGTATCTCCATAAAGGTGTGTACAAAAGAGATGGAGTCTACCTGTGTGTAGTTTGTTCAATATACCTGCTCCATGAAAGATTTTCAGAGAACTTGTATGTACAAAGTATGCAATAAAAAGCAAGGAATGCATAAGTTAGGTAAAACGTAAAGCTGTCCCGAGAATTCAAAGTACGGTAAAGTTATAAAACAACATGAAGAGCTTTGGATATATCAAAGAACTCTCTTGAATCCATCATCCACAAATGGAGACCACTTTGCACAACTCAGAAGGGTATTAATTAGAGAAGCAGCCCATAGGGTTTCTCTGGGGCAGTTGCAGAGATTCACAGCCCCACTGGGAAAGTCTGCTGACAGGATTGCTGTCTGTCATGCACAAATCTGACCATCCGATGGTACGATTGATGGAATGAACCTGTCTGAGGTTTGCAAAATAATTGAACTGGACTGGAGGGTTTGCTACAACTCCTATCATACAGCGAGAGCCACAGTGATACAGTTTAGATTAAGACGTGTTCGTGTGTTAGAGCGGCTCGGTCAAAATTCAGTCTTGAAAACGGATTTTCAAGTCTGGCATTTTCCCTCAAATTTGACTGAACTCACGTTAAGTTAGAAAGACATCTAAAAATCTTGAATTGTCCTGCGGTGTAGCAGTGTGCGCTAACGATTTTGTCAGCTTCTGATGACAAAATGTGACAAAACATTCAAAGTAGTTTATTCTCACATTCTGGGAAAATTTCATCCAGAGTTAAACAAGGTCATGAGATGAAAAACCATATATTCTTTTGCCTCTACCACTCCATTCTGGTGTACATTAATTCCACCCCCACTAATCTTTCAGATAAAATTTCCTCTTTTGTCCCAAAAGAAGGGTCCTACCCCCCATTCACCCCCCTCCTGGCCTGCAGCTCTAAAATAGTGATGAAATGTGAAAGAGCAAGAACCCAACTTCTGTGCATCACTGTACAGAGAAAAGAGCTTTCTCTCATCTGTTCTCCCAGATGTCGTGGTGTTCAGTTTAACCCCTCCACTGCTCTTTTTCGACCCTAATTACACACACACACACACACGCACACACACACACACACACACACACACACACACACACACACACACACACACACACACACACACACACACACATTTTTTTTTTAACAACTCCCACTGTAGCAGAGAACTAGCTGCTTGCTCGCTAGACTCTAAAGGCTAAAACTGATGGTGTAATAGGCACACACAACAGCCCTCATTAGCAGTCTCGCACTGGTAATATGGGCATAAAAAAGCCACAGCACTCCAGCGTGTGCTGGGCTCCTTTCTGTGAGCTTAGGCTATGCATTCCTGCACGGCTAAAGCTTTGAGAGACATCCGGCAGTCCGCATGACATTGTTTTTAACCTGCTTTGTTGAAGACAGAGAGCATTCCCGCCACAGGAGAATAGCTTTCCTGGCGGACAGCCCTTCACTGACAACACGAACAAGGACCTGAATTAATGAACGGCCTTCTGAGTCGGTGTGAATTTTTATTGCGTTTTCAGAAAGCAGGCAGACATTTTTCTCCATCCGGAGCAATATTTCTTACTACATATGTTTATGTTACTTATAAGTTACAAGCTGAATACAATATCAGGGAGTTTTCTTTTGGAAATTTACAGAAGTCGGGGGAACCAACGCTCCAGCTGGGTATGTTTGTCTACTCTGGAATGTCAAGTTTCACGGCGAATCCCATGCTTTCCTCTGTTATTCCACTCATTTTCATTCGTCTAATGTTCTCAAATTTGGAGAGGCTTATTAGTTGACGCTAAGAAAGGAGGCATAAAATTCTAGATGTAAGCTGATCAAAAAGCGGGGACAAATTTCAAGTTACGCTATACTCAAAAAAGCGCAAAAAGATCTTATTGACGATCTTGCCCATCAAGAACAAAACTCTTTTCCATTTGTTAACATTCCTATCACCCTCTGGATGCAACATATAACTACAAAACCTTTTGCAAATAGGTTTTAGCTCCACATATAAATCTACTGCGTATTCACTGATGCTTCTTGACTCTTGTGCTGCCACTTTCAATCCTACATTCCCAAATGATGGTGGCAACATTTGATCTGGCATCAATTTTTTTTTTCATTTGCATTGCATTTTCATAAGATTAAAGTGTCTTGTAAGATGCAAACTTTATTATTATGTGCAATAAAACTCAACAGATCAAAATAACACGTGAACGTCTGACGGTGAATTTGTATGCCCTGACCGGTCTAATGCAGCTTTCTTTAAATATTTAACCTTTTATTCCTAAAACTTCCAGGTGGCACCTGAGAGGTTTTGATAATTTAATAATTTTGAAGAAATGGCCGGAGATAATGTAAGATTGTCGTGTTTCTGTTTGCAGTCACCTCTAGTGTTGAAGGGGAAAAAAAGGAATAATATAAAACATATGCATGAAGAAAAAAAAAAGTCAACAAAAATAAAAAATTAAATACACCCCGTCTCCATTCTGAGGTACCACATGGTTCTCAAATTAACCACACACCAGAAAATATGTCTTTGCATCAAAATGAAGCCAAAAAAATTAATATTGCCTTGAAAAACCTGAAGTTGAGCAAAGAGCTTAACTCTTTTGGACTTTATCCTCATGGAGCAACTTTGCGGTATGCATGTAAAAGTTACAAACCAAAGAGAATCGGTCCTTTATGCTAACGCATGATGAAACTTATTAAAACTCTCTGCAGCTCATTTATTCAAGTCAAGACGATATATTTATATTGGGTACGACATCCCTGCTAAAAAGACCGTGCATCCGTTTCTGGGAGAAGCTGGGGAAATGCAAACCAGAGACGATCCGGGGCCTGCTGAAGAAGATGCAGATATAGTCATTCATATTTCATAAGTGCAGCCCTGCGCACCCCACACCCACCTTCTCCTACCTTTAACATTTGCTTATTAAATTCGCAGCTGTCAAAGGATACCTCAAAGTCTTACTAGTCACACAAACACGCATACACGCACACACACGATCCAATCTGTGCTCATAAAACGCACAAGAAACACACGCGCACACACCTCTCTGAGACATGCACCCTGACTATAAACTCATTGCTTTGGACAGAGTTTTAATGGAGGCAAGAACGAGCCACACAAAGAAGAAAGAGATGGAGACAGAGAGCAAGGAAGGGAGGGATGCGACAGTAAACTTCTACTCTTAATTCACACCACGCCCTGCTTGCTTGGACAGAGAGCTGAATTTTGAAAAGTCAAAAAAAACCAAAAAAAACAAAGGCTTTATGTACCACCTCGACGAGCCAGCAGAGGTGACCCTGAAGGCCACAGCCCAACTCAGGTCCATTAACTCCACTTTGTTGGTTTTTCCCTCCACTTTTGTGCGAATAGGGGTTTTGCTGACTGGCCCACAGTGCTTCTGTAATGCAGCAGACATGTGACACCAGGGAGTGACTGAGCAACGTAGATGCCTGGGGTGCCATAGTGACAATATTGCACCAGAAAAGTGCTAAATGACAGCGAGCTCACGGACAAAGTGCTGGAAGTGGTGGAGCCCTCGCTGATCAATGGGGAATCGATAAGCCTCCGCCATGTAACCGCGAGCGACGGTGATTAACGGCCGGCAATCAATGGCTATTAACCCTTGCATGTGGCAGCGAAGTACACAATCAGCAGAACCGAGTTCCCGTGATGAATGCCAGAAATTATTGGAGGTCTCTCTAACAATTTTCTGTCTGTGCAAATGTCAAGAAGCGGAAAGTTGAGACTTGCGGTTGACTGCTGCCTCCGAATCTGACCTGCTGCTGCGTCTGTTCAATGCATTCACACCCCAGGGGGCTATTTCAGACGCTGTCACATTACAACCATGATAGATCAACTCAAAGTAGTCCAGAGCTGTGAGGTGAAAGGAAAATAACCCATTGATGTCAAATCGTTTCGCTAATTTTTCTATTTTCTAATCCATCCATCCATTTTCTAACACCCTAGTGTCCCGAGTGGGGTCAGGAGGGGGGCTGGTGCCCGTCTTCAGTGAATGTTTCGCAAATTAAAATCTCAAAACGTGGCAAACTTTTGTATTTATTTCTTAAAATGCATCTAGATTTAAATTTTGTCCAATTATACATTGGTACTCCTGAACAGAATCCACTTAAACCAATTGCCTTTCGAAGCCACCTGATTAACAAATCCACTTGACCACTTGTGTGCAATTTACAGTATTTGCAGTACAAATAAAGCAGTTCTGTGTAGACCTTGGAGACTTGTTAGAGAGCATTAGTGAAGAAACAGAATCATGAAGACAAAGGAACTCGGCACACATGTTAGGAAGCTTAAAGCAGGGACAGGTTGTAAATCGTGTTGCGTCTTTTGGAAGTGAAAATAGCGAGGCACAATTTCAACTCTTCCACTAGGAAGTGACACAAAGTCCTGAACACGACATCATCTCTGGTGTCGCACCTTGGTGGGAGGATCATGCTGCGGAGACGCTTTTCTTCAGCAGCAACAGGAGGTAAGCCAGAATTTATCAACCAAAAATTAGGGCAATCCTGGAAGAAATCCTGTAGGAATTATCCTAAGATTTGAGAAAGGGCTGGAAATTACGACAAACGCTGCAATGGGGTGATTGAGATCGAAGCGTATTCATCCAGAACTAAATCCAGTTGAGAATTATTGCCAAGATTTGAAGATGGATGTTCACAGATGCTTCCCATCCAGTCTGACACAGTTGGAGCTTTGTAGCAAAGATGCAAACGTTTAGCCTCTAGAAAGCTTGACATGGCCCAAAAGGCCTGCAGTTGTTAATACAATGAAGAGTGTCACAAAAAAAATCTATTGAAACCCGAATTTTAATAAATTAATCCACAATTTGTTTATTTCACTAAATAACATTATGAGTTGTCTTACAAATGCTAGCAGTGATAAGCCTCCATCCTGTCAAAGCAAAGAAAGCATCATTCATACCAAAAACAATACAAGGCCATGATAAGAAAATGTCTGAATTCAAATACACACCACACTTTTAAGATTTTTCTATGTAAAATAGTCATGTTTCTATTTCCCTCCACTTTGCATGACTTTACTTTGTGCTGGCTTATTACATAAACTCCTCTATAAGGAAAATTTAATTTTGCAGTAATGTAACTACATGTGAAGATGTCAAAAGAGAGTGAATGTATTTGCAAAGCACGGCATCAAACAACCCAAAAAAAATCCATGAATGCAAACATATATGTATTTTCCAAAAGAGAGCATCCCAAATGTCTCCTTGTTCCAGGGTCTAGTGTACGTTAGTGCAACATATTTTGTCTTTATGAGGAAAGAATAAACACATGACCTGATTAGACCCTCACATCTCGAAACAGTCCAAAAGGGACGAATTTGCAAAAGAAAAAAAAAAATCATAATTAGAAACAGAATCGCTGCTGCCACGCTTTTTTTTCCTCTCCCCTCCTTGCCCTCACACTCCCATGCAGACAGCCGGGTACACTCCCACGCATGGACACACGCAGTCGCTGCCTGGTTCTCACAACCCGTGGGTGTGATGCTGAAGCATGCACCAAACTTGCCCCGTATGCTTTCGCATGTGATCCGACATAATCCTGGCACTGAGGTTGAAACGAGCAGGGAAGGAAACAAAAAAAAATCTCTAAGCCCGAATGGTCATGTAGGTTCAGCTCTGAGCTGTTCCCTGCAATCAATCAGCTGTCATCTGCTTCACTGTTGAAGGCAATAATTCACACTGGCAGCTGCTGTTAACAGGGAAGGTGATGGATGAGCGTGCTTCAACGCAAGTAATTTGTAAGAAAAAAAAAAACTTTTATTGCAACTAATGAGGAATAAAAGCACCTAATGGTGCTAATTGTTAGTTGTGCTGCCGATTTTGAGCCAGTAGAGGGAGCTGCTGGTGGAGGACTTGAGGGCAAGCAGCATTCAAACTCGGAAAAATAGGTCAAAGCAGTCTCCTTCCTTTTGTCACACCTGGCTTTCTTCCTTCGCTCTTACTTTGAATCCCGGGGAAAAAAAATAAATAAATAAAAAGAGAATCCCGCTTCCTTTCTCTTTCAATTCCATATCCTGTCCACAACAAAGTCAATCAGGCTTTGCCGAGCACTTTGGACGTACCTCCCTCCCTCCATCCCTGTTATCGGCTGGCTCAGCACAACTCCTGAACTTCAGCCATCGCACAACTCTGACAAATATTCCACACAAGGAAGCACTCTGACTCGCTGCTTACTTTGGTACACGCTAACCTTGAGCTTGTGAAGGATGCATAAGGCAGGATTGATGTGTCTCTCTTGGTGTGTGTCACTGCGGGTTTCATCAAATGCAGATCAATATCACTGCAAGGTCACTTTAAAATTCAATTAATATGAAAGGGAACGTCCCAAGGGTTGCTGCCGCCCCCTTGGGGGTCAGGGGGGGGGGGTAAGGGGGGGGAGAACTTCCACACG
>CAEGAF010127397.1:0-13247 GCA_903067075.1 Micropoecilia bifurca
CCGGCCTTGTTAAAACCCCCCAAACTCTTGACCGGGCTGTTTTTTGTAATAATGTCAACTTTGTTTTGTTTTTTTTTTTTCAAAAACTTTTTTTTTTTTTTTTTTTTTTTACATTTTTTCCTTCCAATTAATTTTTCATTATTAACCAATTGTTTGAGCCATTTGCTTCTTTAGCAATGACATTTTGTGTCAACTGCTGTTTGCTGTCAAACCAGCAACCTTTGTCATTACTGTGTGTGCAATACCAGGGCCTTATTTCTGTATACAAATATTTTTAATTGGTGTTATTAAATATTAAAGTCAGAAAAATATATTTTTTTTTATTCAGCCTCGAAATGAACAGTTAAATATTTAAAACACAACTTAAAAAAATCCACGACTGATGGGATTCGTTTTATTTGATTATATTGAAGTGCACCGCGTATCTAACGCGAAATAGCAAATTTACCTGTTTTTGTCAAAGAAATGTGTCCTGAAACTACTACAGAGCCTTTAGTGAGGTTTAGTGCACGTTATAGTTGAGTAATCTAACAGTGTTTCACCTCCCTTCTTACTTTTTATTTAAAAAAGGCACAAACATCTCTTTTGAATATGTTGTAAGCAGCCTGTTTCCGTACCTCCTTGAACGCACCACATTAAAATATTGACGTCACAGTTTGGTTGGCGCGGCCGGTCTCAGGTCAGTTTCGCAGCGACTCTTAGCTGCGTTTAAACTCTCTGGATGATTCTAAGCTGACCTCAGATCAGTGAGCGGAAACGGAAACTGACGCTCAACTCTTCGCGCGTCCTTGTCAAAGCTTTTGGCGCCTCAGACGCAGTTTGACTGCATTTCTTAGTGGTTCGTCGACCTGTTTCGCTACAAGTCGTCAAATTAAGTAGCATTTTCTTACTAAACTATCTAATTACAGTCATGGCAAGTCTTTCAACGGGCGCCATAGAGGTAAGACTGATTTATTAAAACGAACTATATTGATAAATTGTTGTAGAGCCTGTTTTGGTTCTTCATTATGTCCGAACTGTCTTTGTCGTAGTCAACATCGAGTTGACATTAATTTGTTTGCAGAATATAGTTTTATGTTTTAAAAAGTTATGTTGGGGTTTGCTAATCTTTTAACAGAACAGAAAATACAACTAACTCAATCCAAATTACAGTCGAATATAGATGGAAATAAGTTTGTAAGCTAATTTGAATGGAAAAAACGTGTATTTGTGTGACGAGATATTTGTGAAAATTGATATATTTTTTCCCCTTAATGGTTTTCCAGGCTTTAGCAAATGGCAGCGGTTGGAACGAAGCAGTTCTTCAGTTGGTGGTGAGTAACAAGAACCTTTTATGTAACAGCCGCGACGCTACAGGCGAAATGGCATGTAAATGATTAATCAAGCCAGTTGATTGATTTAACGGAACCATATTTATCATTCCGTAAGCAACACATTTGAACGGAAATGCGAGTTGTCAACATTATTTAAAAAAGATGCACGATAAAAGTAGATCTCTTTGCATTCATGAGTATTAAGAATAACTTTAAAACAATAAAAAAAGCTTTGAGCGTTTTTTTTATGTAGATATGTGTTAACTTATGTATCTAATTTTGCATTTAGACTTTTTAATCTCAGTCTTAGGCCTCAAAGAGTCTTCAATGCATCCAGCTATTTTCATACCAACCCCTCTAATTTAGTTAAATGTTAAATTTGTGCCTCTCTCCCCCCATTCATTGTTTCTTGCTGAATCCACCATTTTTGTTGTCTTTTTCCTGCCAAGGTTTATTTTAGTCAGGAATATCTTGACAGTCACTATTACAAAGTTTACGGTTTTGCAGCAGTATTTTGTAATGCCTTTTTGTATCTTGTTAATTTTGCTTTAAGCCATTTTTTCCATCTATATAGTCAACAATTTTTACATGAACTTTTAGAACATTCGGAAGATCGACGGAGGGAGTGGACCTTCTCGCTTCAGGGTGATGATGAGCGATGGACGACACACACTGTCATGTAAGTTATTTTGTCTCTAATTTATTTTTGCTCAAATGTTTCGAATGCCATTCATTTCCATTTGTGGGATGAAAAGAATATAAGTTATGTAAACTATAAGCTTCTTTAGCTACATTTCCAAGCAAAACAACATCTGAATGTTTTGTGATGCTTTCAAATAATTGATTAGAAACTGATTTAATCAGGATTTGCCAAAAACATCACACTAAGTGACTGTTGGTTCCTCATAGTTTCTTTGTAGATATCTTCCTTTGTAGCTGGATGTCAGTAGGTTGGGTGTATAAGCCCAGCCTTCTTGTTAGTGATATTGTTTTCTGTTATTTTTTTAGTTTTTAAGGTAAGGTTTGTTTGCCAAAACAAAAACAGAGATTCACATTTAAATCTCATCTGAAATGTGAAAGTGATTCTTGCATATATTGGTTTTCTTAAACATTTGCAGTAGGATTTCCAGTTCATGCTTTCCTCTCATGTTGCGGCTCTCTGCAGCCTTCATGCTCTCCACTCAGCTTAACTACATGGCCGAGGAAAACCTTCTGGTTCCAAACTGCGTTTGCGTCCTGAAGAGGCAGGTCACCAATATGCTCAAAGATGGACGGTATGAAGATTTCACTATAGATTTTGTTGGAAATATCGCTTTTTTTCTTCTTTTTCTCCTCCCCTTCCCCCCGAACCATTCTGATGTATTGTCTGTCTTTACAGACGAGTGGTAATCATTTTAGAAATTGACGTCATCAAACCTGCTAACACCTCTGGTAAAATAGGAGACCCGATTCCTTACACTGACGGTGAGCATTTTCTCATCATTCAGGCTGACGCAGTGAATATGCATGGAAATAATCACATACATCACTGCTTTTCTATCCCTTTACAAACATGTCCACAAAAATAATGTTTGAGCTGTTTTGTTTTTTTTGTTTTCCTCATTTCCTTTGCTCTTCTGCACTTTAAAAAAAAGTTTCTGTACATCGTTTACATGTTTAGTACTAAAATATTTAGGATATGCTTCTTTTTTTAACAGAGTGAGCGCTTGAAATCAAATTCAAAATTTTTTTTGGGACAATCAAGTTAATTCTGATGGTTTTAATGTAAATCTCCCCATCAGGCCAGAGCAGAGGCCCACAGCCAGCTCCAGTCCCTGAAAGCAGACCGCCTCTGCAGCCACAAAACAAAAATGAAGGTGAGTGAAAGCTTGCATTTAACCTGCTCGACATAAATAAAATTTAGGAAAATGTAATGTTTTAATTCACAACAGAAATGAAATTACTATCAAAAATGGCCACCAGGTGGCAGCAGCTATCCGTCGCAGAGAGGTGGCCTAAAGATTCCCATGACAGGAGTAATTTTGACAGCCCTTGTAGAAATATTTGCATTTTTAATTTGTGGAAATATTTTTTGTTTTGCCGTGAAATTCACCACTTCCACCTGGTTTCCTGTCTGTGAGCATATCCATCTTCGGTTTGAGTGGCACTGTTCAAAAGTGTGGATTAGATCAGAACATTTACTTGTCCGTGAAACACAACAAGGTGGTCATGTCAAGCATGTTTTCTAGCAATTTTAGCCTGCAGAGACGTGAAATCCAGCCGTTGCCGTGGTTTCTCCGTGTTCCCCCGCGTGTGTCAGTGGTGGTATTCATCCCTCAAATCTGCCTTGTGGGGAATTAAGATTGTGGCAGCCGTCCTGGTCATCATCAGCACAGTCATTGTTCATTTCTCAGTGAGCTTGCTTGATCTGGGGAGCAGCGGGGGGCTTAATTACCAGAAGTGCAGTGGTTTGCAAAGTGGGAGGACTTAAGTGGACACTTTGAACTCTAATCCTCCACGTGAGACGCACACAAATCAAATGTGCTGCGCTCGGGAAGAGCTGCTCCGGTTTGTTGCAGGGCTTTGCGCTCGGCCCCGATTCTGTGGGAACGCGAGTCATGCTTCTCACCTAAAATGCCGGATCACGTATCTGGGGCCAGCTGGTTTAATAACATCCTTATCTGTTGTTCCAATCGCAGCGCTTGGCGGGAGTCAAGTCGGTAAAATTTTGAAGCGCTGCGTTTTTTCGTTGAGATTTTCCCCCCGTGAAGTGGGATAATTACGCCGATCAAGCGGTTGCAATCCAAAGAAATTAGATTTTTGGAATTTGTGATGAATAATGTATTTGTCTCTTTCTTTCTCCACTTCTCTGTTCGTTATTTATTCCTTTTCCCCCCTCTTTGTTTCTGTAGGTGTGATTAGAAATTTGAAGAGAGACTTTGTAAAGAAGATTCCTTCTGCTTTGCCTGATACTCCAGGAGGAAACTCCAAAATTGTCCCCATCGCCAGCCTCAACCCCTACCAGTCCAAGTCAGTATTCTTGCTTTATTGGCCATTTGAATTGTAACAGTTTTAATATGCATCCATTGAAAATATAGTAATTTTATGTTGTGATTCTTGCATTCTCTTCTGTCACTGTTACTAAAACCCTATTTAAAATAAACAGTAATTAGCCTGGTGGAGAGGCAAGTTAAGCCTGGAGGCCCGCCAGGCTTATAAATCACTAGCTGTGGAGAAAGTTGTCAAATGGGCAGGCTTGACACTTTTCCTGACAACTCAGGTGGATATATTTATTTCTTTTCTAGCCTTTCCGTCATTAGTGGCTGTGGAGTAGAGTGGTATTTTTAAACTACGTAGCTAAGAAGCAAACGCAACAAGACAAGCCAAAGATTTTTAAATAAAAGTCCTGGAAACTTGTTTTCAAAAGCTGCAAAGAACAGATTGTGAATTAATGACCAAATGTGTTCATTCATACAAGTATGTATGCATATCCTCAGAAAAGGGAAACGTTTGCGTTCCAAAGCCTTAATGAGCAATACATTTCTCTTAAAGGTGGACGATCCGGGCTCGTGTGACCAATAAGAGCTCCATCCGTACGTGGAGCAATGCTCGAGGCGAAGGGAAACTCTTCTCTATGGAGATCGTAGATGAAAGTGTAAGTTTTTATCTGTCATTCTTATTAAGGATGCACTGGTCCGATATTGAAAAATATTCTCGCTCATGTATCTGAGATCATTGTCCAGTCCATAAGGACAGATCTAGTCAGTCTAATTCTATGCCTTGTGCTCTGAGTGATGGTGATTAATTGCACTTTCTGAACCATTGAAAGATTGTTTTTTGCAATTTATTTTTTACGTTTGACCAAAGTAGTCAACATATTGTTTTGTCAATTTCAGTTTCTTATTTACTTACATTGGGTGTCATACTCCTAATGTGTTTGATTGATCAAATTAAATATTTGTTGTTTTTGCATGCAAGTGTTTATTTTATCCTATAAATGTGTTACTCAGTACATTCATGTCTCTGTTTACAGAAATAAACTTTAATTCAGCAGGTTTTTTGTATCGTATCCGTATCGGCTGATGCCAACCCTAAGATATCGTATTGGAAGTAGAAAAACGTGGATCAGTCCATCACTAATTAATGTATACATTATATACATAAATAAACTCTAATATTTCTGTCCAAAGTTTGTCTATTTTTTAAAAGATTTTGTGCCTTTAAATCCAGGGGGAGATCCGTGTGACCGGCTTCAACCAAGAAGTGGACAAGTTCTTTTCCCTCATCGAGGTCGGCAAGGTGAGATTCTTCCTCCAGACTCTGGATTTCCCAAACTACCTTCCGGAAAACTTTTCTCCCTCCTTCGCCGTTAGACAGCTCTGTCAGCGCTCTGTCAACAGCTGCCGGTACTCAGCGCGTTAAAACCACAGAGACTATGAATGAGTCATCTGGCAGCGCCGTACCCATACAATAAGCAGCTTATGATCATCTGCCAGGCTCTGTTGATGCCTCCCCACCTCCCCTGCTGTCTGAAGTCCTATCTCGTTTGCACCATTCAAGTCAGGTGAAAATGCTCCCCCAGATTTGATTAACGCTCCGGCTTCATCCTCCTGCCTCCGCCAGGTCTACTACATCTCCAAGGGCTCCTTGAAGATCGCAAACAAGCAGTACACGTCTGTGAAGAACGACTACGAAATGACTCTCAACGGAGAGTCCACCGTCATTCCCTGTGAGGACAGCTGCGATGTTCCCATGGTGCAGTGCGACTTTGTCTCCATCGGCGACTTGGAGAACACAGAGAAAGACGCTGTCGTTGGTAAGGACGCGCAACTGTGAAAGCTGCATAATCACAAATGGAAACTTGGAAGAAGATGTAAAACTTTAATCGGGGTGTTTGCATGTCCTTAAAGTTTTAAATTGATCTAAATTGAGGCTTCAATGTCCTTAATGTTAAGTAATTTAATGGGCCTTGCATACATCAATCACAGGTTTTAAATGTTGCATATGTACGGGCAAAAATTTGAGTCGCACACAAACATCTTCAATGTGAAACAACGTCACATTTTGTGTAAGATGATCTAAATCAGGCTAAGACTACATTTAAAGAATCTCAGATACTGCAAAAGTTTCTCCAAGTAATCCACTTTTTTCCCCCCTTTTTTAAAAATTGTTCCGAGTTTTTTCATCGCATATATTTAGTCTTATGAAATTCATAGTTAGTTTCTATTTTGTTTTTCTTTTTTTCTTCTAATATGAATCTGGTTGTAGCTGTAACTTAAGCATCACAAAGCAAATAATCCTATGTAAATAAATTCATCTTCCAGATTTTTGGCATTTCTTGAAATAAGAATCTTCCCTTTAAACAGTTCAAATCTCAACGTTAATAATGTGTAATTTTCCCATTCTATGTCATTCAAAAGTCTATATTCAAGTAGACTCCTAAAATCCAAAACATTGGTGCTGATATGGATATGAAACATTCAAAGTTACAGATTATTTCTTTTTATTTCACTAAGTGACGAATAATTACCTCAGGCAGCTTTAGAGATTAGATATACTTTATAATTCCTTTGTGTTTCTCAGAGAATATTCAGCGTATATTTCCATGTGTATGGAGCAGGGCTGCACACCGAGGTTCAGAGTGTTGGTGCCGTAAATCTAGCATGTCCCGCTATGCTTAATGTTTATTTATTTATTCCCCCCCCCCCTGTTTTGCATTACAGATGTGATTGGAGTGTGCAAGAGCGTGGATGAGCTGACCCGCCTGACAACCAAGTCCAACCGCGAAGTGTCCAAGAGGACGTTGAGTCTGATGGACATGTCTGGGAAATTGGTGACCGTCACTCTGTGGGGAGAGGAAGTGAGTAAAAACATGCAGAGCCACAAAGTTTTTTATTAAGTGTTTCTAAGTGGAAGAGTTTCTTCAAGGAATGTCACATAATATCACAAAAAGTATCAAATTGGGTGAAAAAATGATTTGGGACGAAACTATTAACTGGATTAATTGTGATCAAACAATCGTTAACTGGCGTAAACAGACTTGATAAAAAAGGCAATTTTGCTGAAAGAACAACATTAAGCCAAAACTGTACAAGATACATGTGAATTTTGCATTTAAAATAAATAGAAAACTTTGGAATATTCTAAACTCCAGTGGCATGTTAAGCTCCATCTGGTTCAAATTCAGTATATATATATATATATATATATATATATATATATAAAATCTCCTAAGCACTCTTTGGTGTCTAATTATTAATTGGTTAATTCAGAAAGTAACAAATCACTACATTGTACTGATGAGTCTAGCAGAACACGCTGAGCTTTGATAAAGTATTTTTAGCTTCATCTACGAAAGCTATGAATGTTTGGCCGTTCACCTGCTGTGTTGTTGAATTTTAGCCAATAAAAAACTTCATTTTTTTTCAATTGAATCTTTTGTTTCTAATGTATAAAAAAAAGACATAAGTGGTTAGATGCAAAATCTGACCAATGTGCCAAATTTTTAATCCGTTTAATTGATAAAAAATGTGAATACCTTTAGTTGCATCCTTACATATTAGAAAAGCTGCTCTAAGCTTGAGTTGTGAAACCTGAAAATACTTCTAAGCTCAGAATAAAGTTACTGACTAAAATGTGTCCTTGTGATAATGTAAGTGAACTCCCAACGTTGATATTTTTTAACATTTTATTTTCCCTTCTGCTGGCTTCAGTCCAATTTGACTTCCTCCTGTTAAGAGTCTTCCCTTCTAGTTTCCTTTTTAAATGTATTCCATTTCCAAAGGGATTCGATGAAACAAAACGTGCAGCTTAAGAACATTTCCAACTTTAAAGATATTTTTCATATGTATGTGTTCAGTCACTCCCTGCTCCAAATTTTCCTTTTTTTTTTAAACTCTCCCAGGTTCTGGTTCTTTTAGTTGGTTAAAGTATGAAGGTTATGAAGCAGAAAAACTTGGAGGGACTACTTGTTTACTTTGTGTTCCATTCTACTTGTATCTGTGTGACAATGTCCTTTACTGCGGATGATGAGGAGAAACGGAGTTGAGCGACGTTTGGGGCCAATTTTCAGACGTTTTCGTTTCGTTTCGCAGGCAGAGAAATTTGACGGCTCCGGACAGCCGATTGTGGCCATAAAGAGCGCCAAGGTGTCGGACTTCGGAGGCCGCTCGCTTTCCGCGTCCTTCAGCAGCACCATGATGATCAACCCAGACATCCCAGAGGCGTACAAGCTCAGAGGCTGGTAAGTCGAGCCCAGCCTGGACGATAACAGCTGGGGAAATGTATTCCTGCTCTGGCACATGGGATGCTGGGATGCCTCGCGTACATCCAGAGTTGAGTAACGTAAACATTTTAGCGCCGGCAGCATCTGTGTTGATTCACATTGTGCTGAAATTAAACGGCAGTTTGCAAGTGGGCAGCTCAGATTCTCGTTATTGAGATTGGCTTTCCCTCCCATCAGCCACATGGTCAGGGCGCTTTAGTGAAGCATTCCATATCAACGGAAATCATACTTAATGCGTGAAAATGTGTTTGGTTTTTCTTTTTTCATTTTTGTTTTAACCCTTTAGCAAATTGTGCTGGAACCCAGAATTATCTTTGTATGTTTTTGTTCCTCTATCACTTATATAATGTAGAAATTATCCAGAAATATTTGCCATTTGAGCTCACATAGTTTATGAATGTTGATGAAATTCACTTGTAGAAGTAGGTAAGCCTGTCGCAGTAAGTAGTAATTTGATTAATAGCATGATAAAATCAAAATGAGCTTGTTGACTCCATTCTGGTCGAGTTTGTTTGTATTGCGCATTTTAGTGACAAAGCAGGTCAAATTTTTTTACACCATAAAAATATAGCAAATTAAGTAATTATGAAACAATAAACATTACTTTATGATAAATGCGATCAAAGGCAGCTCTAAGCAGGTGAGTTTTTAGTCTTGATTTTAGTGTTTCAGTAGTTTTGCAGTTTTCTGGAAGTTTTCAGAATAGAGAACCACTTTGTTTATGCTTATGGGTGTTTGTTTTATTTTATTTTTATTTAATGATTTTGGTTGTTTTATTTTGGATTTTTAAAATAAATTCCATTCCCAGTGTCAAAATGTTCTATTCAAAATTGAATTTTATTGGTCTTTTGAAAAAGCAAAATTGCATTATGCCATTGTCAGTATATTGATTAAAAATCATCTCAACAATATTATTTATTGGGATAATTTCTGTTAACTTGCCTAGATGTAGGATATTTAAACAACTTTTCTTTTCTTGCTATGGAAGAAAGAGATTTAAGTTTTTTACTTTTCAATAATACATTTTCCTAAATTTATGATTTTTTTAAAAACCATTCTGGGCAGAATGTGTCAAATATTTCACAATGTGACCTCTAGTTCCCAGACGAGAGTCTCTATTATCAAATGTGACTTTTATTTTAATAGGGAAATATTAGCCGGCGGTTATTTATCATCATTCTTCACATTTGTCACTTCAACCTCAAACTGCGGTTTTCTGTTGTAGGAGGATTTAATTTTACTCACAAGATTGAAAATATCTAATTAAGATCCCTCTAGGGCGCTATTTTTCCATTTACCTGCACATCATTAACTCCCTGTTGCAAAGACTTTTTTATCCTGTTTTGTTTCCTCGTGGGTTTAATGACAGGCGTTTGTTGTCCACTCCGTCTCTTCTTGGGCGGCCAGAGATAATGATCCTTAAAATCCTGGTGTTGGTTTAATTCCCCGCTGAAGAACCGCCGGTCCGTGGGGGTCTGCTCTGAGCAGCGGGTTCCCACAGGTTTCGAGGCAGTCAGTAATGAACAGTTTCAAAGTCACAGATGGAAGGAGGCGAGACCCGATTCATTACTCTCAGTTCAAGTCGATTCTTGTGAGAGCAACAGTCAAGACGACATCATAATTTAGAATAGCTGAGCGCCCTAACGCAGCTGTGGACAAACTGGTGAATATGTAGTCATTAGGCCTATATTTGGACTTCAGCATAAAGATGGTTTGAGGTTTTATTTTTCATTATAGGGCTGTTAGCTGTAGAATGCATGCGCTGCCTTTCATAAATGTTTATAACCCTTGACCTTTTTTCATATTTTGCCAGAAACTTTAAAGTCTTTTATTTGCAGGTCAACACAAGAGTATCCATAATTGTATAGTGTAAAGAACATTTATCTTAATTTTCAATTTAATTAAAAAAAATGCATATCTGGAAAAAAATAGGACAGTCATTTTTATTTTTATTTGGCACCCTTCTACTTTTTTTTTGGCTATGACATTTATTTTTACTTAACAATTTTTAAAAATGCTAATGACATATCCAGAGTTGGCTCCACATACCCTTATAGAGGACTGACTGGCATCCCTGCTGCTTATAAAGTAAAGCATCTTCTCAGCATGATGCTGCAATGATGTTTCTCCATAGGGAGAGAATGTTCAGCAAGATGTGAACATTTGTTTAAAGCCACACAGAGTTTAGCTTCTTGGGACACAAAAAGTACATTCTGGTGTGATGATCTGTCCTGATAAAACATTCTTCTGGCCTCTCTGACATACAGACCAGATATGAGGTGTATAGTTGAAGGTGATGTCTGTCTTCACTGGAAAAATGACATGCATTTTCAGACTCAAAACCTTCAATGTGAGTTTTTCTTTTACATATCTGGCTAGAATACGGCTTAATTTTGAAATTACAGCAGATTTCTTAAGTATTTAGCTAATCAAGGAGCATAGGTGGATGGGAAAACCTAAAAATTATAAAAACAAAGAGTTTATGTTTACCAGAGTTACCCTGAGACCTGGAAAATATTTGAATCATATTGAAATCTTTGAAATTCCTTTATTTGAAGACCTTTAAGGCTAAATTGGCCATGAATAAATCCTAACAAAATACATTGAAGTTTATTAGGTTTTTTTAATCTGACAAATAATCTGACAAAATGGGCTTGCACTTGCACTGTCCATGCTTCTCCCACTGGGTTTTGAAGGTGAATATCTTTTGAATGTTATAATAATGACAGCCCCTCAGACTAGCAGCAATTGTAGAACTGTGTCTGCTGAGTTCATCAAACGAACTATTTAGTCCAATGCTCCTAAAAATGAGGCTTTAAGCAGCATAATGGAGGAACATTGTTGTGATGAGGTGCTGGAGGCGGAGCTTCTTAAAGAGACAGGCCCAATTTCAAGGCATCAAATTGCAAAGTCATGTTATGTTTGACATACACAGTTTTTTTGTTACAACTGAAGGTAACATACAGAAGGAACTTGATGGTACAATCTTGTGCCTGGAAAATGCATAATACCGCCACTTTAAGAATCAACGGCTTTCCCTCTTTAACGACAGACCCAAAGCTGCTGAGACATGGCCGTCTTCCTGCTGCAGAGGCGTTTTAATTTGACTATTTTGGCGCAGTCCTGTGGGACGTCTTCAAATGAATAGTGTATCCTTGGTGGGCCGTTGTCTCGTACTCTTTGCAGAGTATTAGCTGTTTCAGCTCTGCTCTCGCTCAAGTGCTCATTTGACAAGTTGGGCTGCGGCCCTTTTAATGGCTCCCCGATTCATCCTGCAGGGCATCAAACGGCACTCGTTTCTTTGTCAAACCAATGCCATTCTGCGCACTAATAATCTTGATCTTTGATTAACGCTGCTGTAATGTGATTATGTCTGCTGCTTCCAGTTTGATGGCGGTTTGTCCGCCTGTGTGGATGCTATTGTCCATTAGGTGGCAACAGCACATTTAGGGAGGATCACACTACCTGTAGTCTTACCGCCAGCCAGGGGAGCCTTTCTTTATCTAGTCCTTTATCGGGTTTATTCCCGGGCCTTGATGCAGCCACCCTCAGACACTTCCCATTATCTCATTTTAGTCCAGCTGACATTTTCCGTCTTTCTTATCAGGGCTCGAGTGTTTGCACTTGCCACAGACAAGTCATAAAGTTGGGGGAGTAATTACAGGAGTCTGGGAGCAAACAAACAAGCTTTGCCAGTAGTCCAGTAAAGATGATGCCTCGTTAATGCATCATCTTTGTTGTTGTTGTTTTTTTTCCTGGATTTTACAGTGTTATTACGAAGGTGTGGGTCAACTTTAATTAATACAGAGTGATTTAAACCGTCATTTGGTAGTGCTAATTTATTCTCAAACCAAAGTGATACATGCAGCTTTTTGCTGGGCAATGAAACGGTTTCACTAATTAAATTACATTTTGGTTCTGACTTTGGAAATAGTCACGTGTTGTTGTGGCCCTACTAATGGCAGAATGTCACTGTTTTGGGCTTAAAGCAGCAGTATGTAACTTTTTACAAAATATATATCAGGTCATTATTTTGTGACGGTATAATGTAAGGAAGATGACAACACTCTTCCACCTCCTCCCTGTGCTTCTACTGACCTGTCACATGTGACGTCACGCTGTTCAGAAGGCCCATTACGCCATGACAGACGCCAAGCAAACCTGTCCGGTTTAGCTCCTGTAAAACATGTTGGTGGCATAATATCACTTTTATTTAGCTGATTTCATGTAATACCATAAATCACTGTTCAGTACTCCTGTCTTTCACTTCCAATGTCCGTCAAGATGCTTTAACGTGATTAAGTGATGTTGGAAATGTTTAATTGCCATCTGCAAGAATGCAAGCCTTCCAATCAAAGCCGATATACAATCAATCAGAGCCAAGAGGAGGGTCTTAGCACATCATGCTTATGGACACGCTGCTCAATGTGCATTAGCACATTGAGCAGAGAAACGACTCACTGTTCCAGGAAAGCCGTTTAGCTGCCATCATCAGTGCTAACTAACCTCACACAAGCTTGATTGACAGCAATAAGACCCTCCTCCTGACTCTGATTGGCTGTTTTTGACCTTGAAAGTGTATATCTACAGATGAGTAGAAGCACTAAGAGGAGGCAGAGGATGTTTATCGTTTTATTTATTTTTCATAGATTCTGTCTCATACTGTTATG
>CAEGAF010127432.1:0-18591 GCA_903067075.1 Micropoecilia bifurca
CAGCGCAAATAGGTAACATAGAAAGGAAGTTTGAACTATGTAAATTGTTGTTTCAAAGAAGTGAAATAAATCAAGAACAAGTTTGGATTCTGAACCTTTTTGCCTGCGTTAAACCACTTGATCCAAGTGTCTCAGTGGCTTATTGGAACCTTTTGTTGAAAGTTTGGATAGACAAACAATCGCCACTACACAAAGCAACTTAAAAACGGGTGGAAGACACTTCTATTTTTTAGATTTTGGTGTTAACCTCTTACACTATCCTCACTGCAACCCATTAATGAACTATCAAAAATTCAGTCATTGCATATAAAGACAAGGAAGCATTTTAGGATTTAGACCAAGGATGATGTTCATTGTTAAAGTTATTCAGCGCACAGTGACACACGCTCAAGCAGACATATGGGGAGAAAACGGCTGTAGTGACATTTCTCCAGTAAAAATGCCATCTGCAGAGGGGGGTCTGCTCCCTGCTGAAATACTATTTCCACACATGCACACTCTCACTCTGGCCTGCATGCTCACAAATTCATAGGATTACAGTGAACATGGAGAAGTGTCAAGGAAGCGGCAAAGCTCCCGCTGGACGTGTGAGAGATACATCCGACAGAATACATGAAACTTGTCTGAGGCTGTAATGGCGGGTTAGTGTTGTCCCTCATGGAAATACTGCAGAAAACAGATTGAGACGTTTCACATGAAGCCGGGGGGAAACCAGCCTGCACAGGTCTGAACCCTGAATCCGTCTGAATCTGAGACTTTTTTATCTAAAAGACACCTCTTGTAATGCCTCTGCATATTGCTGTAAACTCCACCTTAATTTAATCCAATTAGCCTGTTGGGAGTCTTTCATTAGACCAATGACTGCAGGAGGAGAGCTGAGAAAATTAAGCTGTGTATGGATTACCTCTCTGGAAGCCATCTGTAATTTACATACATTTACAGCAGAGATTTTTTATTTTTTTTTTTAACTTATTCTTTATTAGAAAATCCATGCATTGTATGTAAAACAAGTCAAGGAAGTAAATTTGACAATATTACAATTTTGAGAACAGATTGTGAAGCGAGTAGAGATTAGGAGTAAAATGCATCACTTATAGAGAACATTTACCTACATTTACAATTCATAATCTATGAATAAAATCAGTGTAAATCAGTTGTTTCCCTTCAAGGATATTTTAAATGTAAGGAAGTCAGTAAGAAAATGTCAAATCTCATGTTTGTGTACATTATTCAAGTAAAGGAATTAATTTGCAAGGTTTTTAAAAAAAGATAAGATGGTTTAAAATAATTTTAACCTAAATCAATCTGGACCTAAATATCATTAGTAACCATAATTTCTTAAAATAATGCGTTAATCATGTTTTTTCTACATGAAACATCGCCATGCTGTCCCATCCCACACGCTCCTGGGTGTGAAACATAAGAGCATGTCACAGTTTCGCCGCAGGGATCACATCTCCTCCTCTAAGCTGTCGCTTCATTTGCAGGTCTCTGTCACACCTGATGTTCATACTGTTCAGCTCACCTGCAGGAGGACGAGCAACACGCTAGGAGACGCTTTGATGCCTAAGAGGAACGGCTTCCTTTTGTCTTTTGTTCTCCTCTAAACCGATCTGCTCCTCATCTCCTACGTCTAAACGAAGCGTAAATCTCATCTCTCCTTCCTTCTCCTCTACTCTTTATCCCAGAGCTTTATCCCCCGTTCAATCTCACCATCCTGCGTTTTGCACACATGCACACTCACAGATTGCGACTTGACCTTGGGGGAAAGTGATACTATGACAGATAATCAATTTTTAATAGCAGCTACGATTCCTCTCAAGTCACAAGCTGTGTGTCTGTGTCACGACTGAGCAAGTGTAAGCGCATTTAGCACAGGCACGCATGTTACCGAGCATCTGTGTGCCTTGTATCTAAATGATTGAGCGAGTCTGTTATGACAGTCCAGTCCAGCAGCCACTTTGTTCCACCTCATCACTAAAATATTAATGCTTTCAGTGCTGGCAGTCCTGGAGGATGTAACCAACACACACACACACACACACACACACACACACACACACACACACACACCATCTTTTATAGGTTTTATCTTGTATTTTATGGCTCTGTGGGGCTCTATAAATCAAATAGATGGGGCTTGAATTTGAAAATAGACTAGAGTGAGAGGAGCACGTGATTTCCTCATTCAACAGCATCACTTTACCTTTAACTGATCAGATGGTTTGCATGCTGGAGAAAATGCTGCATATTCAAATATTAATGACCTACATTTATTCTGTTATACATTATATTCTCAATCCTGGTCCAAGGATTCACTGCCCTGCATATTTCAGATGCATCTCTGCTCCAGCACACCTGAATAAATTGCTAGTATTAGCTTCTGCAAACCACCAAGTACTTTTAAAGCTGCAGTATGCAACTTTTATAAAATATATATATACGGCTCTGGAGAATATAAAGAGTCCACTGCACTGAACCCCAGTGAAAACCTCCAAAATTGATTTCTGAACTCTTCCTGAGTTAAAACACCAAAATTGTTGTTTCTAAATAAACATGAACTTGTTTTATTTGCATTATTTGAGGTCTGACAGCTCTGCATCTTCTTGGTTATTTATATTCTACTACAGTCATACATTAATAAACTTATAATTATTTAAAAAGATTTGATGGAGATGGTGGTAACTTTAGAGGCAACGATGGCAATAGGATTTATTTATTTTTTATGAGAGGTTTTTCCCCAAAGCCTCATCTGTATAACCAGTGTGAAATTCTGTCCCAAATCAAATCCAATATTTATTCTTTTAACACTTTTTAAAAATGACACATTGTCCTTGTCTTATTTTCTAGTTACACACAAACATTAAATCTACTTTCTGAATTAACCTGAGGGCTTCCAGCATAAATCATATGGTACAATGAGCTAATCTGGAATAAATACTCCAGCTAAAATTAGCACTGATCTCAATCAGGAACTTTTTCCCCCTTGTGGTATTTGCATCCATCTTAATGCACATGTTTGCACAAATGTGTCTGGGTTTCTGCAGACTTTGGGAACCAATTAGAGCTCGATTTCAGCCTCCTATTGATTTTCCAGCCAATAGCGATGAAGCGCTGCGGCGGTGGACTATTGAACCCACTTCCCCCGCTCAGGGCGAGCTGCTCCCGTTTAGCAGAGTTCCTCGCTTTAAATTGGCTGAGTGTGATATCTGAAGTGAAAGAAGAGCAGGATCTATATCGAAAGGTGCCTAATTGTGGTGAGATCGGTTTCTCAGGAGGAATCGTCAGAAAGGTGTCTCAGCCCTTTAGCTCAGAGGAAGACATAACTCCTAAATCAAAGCTGCAACATGCAAAGCTCTGCTCAGTTCATTATGACGTTTAGAGAAATAAAAATGTTTTCTTAAGTGCAAGGAATAGGTTTTCCTTTGTATAAGAAAGCCGCTTTCCCTGAACAGCTGAACTCATTGCAGATGGAGGAGAAGATGGGGAATATAAAAAGGAATAAAAGCAAAAGCCGGAGAGTCGTCTTATTTGTTCAGAGGATAGAAAGGAAATGAGCCTCAGAGAAGGGAGGGAATGAAAAAGACAGGAACGTTCTCTCCCTTAAACAGAGAAAGAGGTTTGTTTAAATATATATAATGAAAGCAAAGGTTTGTAAAAGAAGAGAGGAGGATGAGGATGGCTGGAGAGCGAGAAACTGGTCATCTCTTCTTCATCTTTTGTTCTGAAATAAACCTCACATCTTTTTCCTCTTCCATCTTTTACATCAAACAGGGAAAAGACTCCATTAGCTTTGCGTTTATGTTGGCTTTTACCCTCTGCCAGGTGTATTGATTGGAAAAATCCCAACGATCAGAGGAGATTATGGGTGTGAGTTGATCAAACGACAAACATTTCTGATGTGAGATGAAGCCTTAGGTGAAAAAAGGCTGCTCAAATTAGAGTTCATCCATATGCTGCATAAAATATCTATAAACATGGTTATTTTTTTATATAGTCGGTCAGCATACATAAACATATTCCTTTAAAAGTCTATAGTGGAGCACATGTAGTTAATTCTACAAATATTTAAGTAATTTATTCAGGTATAGCTCACACTCAGGCCACCTGTCAGGCTAATTCACTCAGGCTCAATTAAACTTCACTTGGATAAGATCAGTTTCATATGCAAGTATTGGCCAATGACCGATCTCCCAAAATCAACCCTTACATGCATGAACTATGATCATTTGTCAGGATTTTTTTCCAAGTGTTTCTGATTTTCATAAGGCATATAAAAATGGTGGGGGGAAGAAAAATTGCCAAAATAATTTCTAGGATTTTTTTTGTAGGTGATCGGTTGTGATTTTCAGTAATATTGATCTTTAGGGGTTACATATGTCACAATATTTTTTAACCTGCAAGAGTAAAAGGAGGAACTAGATTTTCCCGAATTGCTTTTTCCATCTCTCCGTCATATTGGATTTAACAAAAAGTCTTGCACTTGCAGCTGATGGCCAGTAGTTGGTAGCGTATTGTAAGATGCACTAGTGTCCACTTGAGTGGTTTGTGTGTATTTATAACATAAAAACCCACAAGAAACACAAGGAAATGGCTTTTAGATAGCTGTGACCCCTGTGCATGAAAGGGTTAAGGAAATCTGTGGCGATAAATTGGTACCAATACTCTGAATGTACGTAAACCGAAAAAAGGGAGATCTAAAATAGTTTCCTGTGGAATCCGTGATTATTTTTTATTGTCAACATATTATATGATCAGTCACAATGCAGTGTTGTGTAAAACCCTCTAGACTCCCAGAGGTTTAATGTCTTCTGAAAGAAGGTGGTGGTATTTTCATGTCCCAGATTACTGAGTAACAAAAAGAGACAGTAATTTTGAGAAACTGACTTTGAAAACCATTATGGCTTCATTTCTGCTTCAGTCTCCAGCCTTTCACCTGCTCAAACATAAAGACCAAATGGGTTTCCGATGCGGAGCGGCTCCTGGCTGCACCCTATTCGGTGTGCGGCGGTAAAATCTTCCCCTCCGGCCGATGGCTCCTTCACTGGGGTCAGCAGATGGCCTGGCTCTGCTTCCACGTGTGTGTGTGTGTGTGTGTGTGTGTGTGTGTGTGTGTGTGTGTGTGTGTGTGTGTGTGTTTACGTGCAGTGACGAGGGTTTGGAGGTATTCCTCTTCTAACTCGTGATCTGGGAACCTGCTGTTGGGTTTTCGATGTCACACAACTTAACCTTTGTTCAGAAAGCGACCCAGAATATGTTTTGCTTTAAAAAATAAACCCATTTTTGAAAAATCTTAGAACTTGAAAACATAAAACGGTCTTAACCAAAGATGCATTGTATAAAAGGAAGAATGCAAGAAAGTGCTTTATGTTTAACTGCCTTTGTCCTTTTTAGATACGCTGTTGGTAGGACTGACTCAATAAATCAATTAAATTAAAATTAACTCAATTTCCAATTGCATGAATTATTGTTCTTCTCTGCACCAAAAACTGGATGAAAAAACTGGTGCTTTGGTCTCAACTAGCCCTTTTTTGACGGTCAGTTTTGTTTATAGACTTTATTTTTCCTTTAAGTTTTGATTATTCATTTAGGATATTTAAAATGTCTTACAGGTCCAGTTTGAATGTTCATTAGAAATTCCAGTCTATTTATTTTTGACATTGTGCTCTTGCATTATTTTGCCTTTATTATACCATAAAGGTTTGAATACAACCCTTTATGAAATTGTGCAGTTTAGTTGTGCTCCTGGTTTTATATATTACCCATCAGATTAAATAATCTCAGTCGTAATATCAGATTATAATACTGTCAAAATAAAAGCAGCAGATTCAATATGAAAGAGAAATGAGGTGAAGGAAAAGATCAAGGCTGAACTCGAACGCTTTTCAAACTTTAAGCCATTGTGAACCAAGATGAAAACTTGTTGTTTACATCTTGGGATGTTTTACTTCCTCCGTTTAGCTGACGCAGCTTTTTGTTCCTGCTGATATCAAAGAAAACAACCGCCTAGCTAAAATGTGACTGCTAACAGTTTGAGACTGGAGATGAAGGAAAAGAGGAGAGAAAGAGAGGAAGCTAAAACTGGATTCCTGCAAATCAGGCCTTTTGATGTGCGGAAGTGAACGGAGATGAATAGAAAAAAAAATAGGAAGGGATTAAGCAGCGAAGGAGAGAGGAAGAGATAAGTAGAGAGTGACAGGTGAAGGAGGAGAAGAGATCAGGGAAGTGGAGGCGCTCAGGGTGAATAAGGGGATGAAAGCAGGAACACAAGCGTGTCGATACCCATGTAGCGCTAAAAGCTGAATTTTGTGATTCTTTGTGAGTCATTTCTCAAAGCCAAGGTGAGAATAGATTTTTTTCCAACAAAAATCCTTCACAGACATGATAAGAATAACGTTTCAGTGCTTAAATGTTAAAAAGAATCTCTTGTAAATTGAAAATACAAAGTTGCTATAAAAGGCATCTTTAAAACCACAACAAACTTTTCCTCTACTCACTGCTGGATGTTTTTTTTTATGTAATAAGCCTGATTTTCTTTACTACATATATATATTTATATTTACATTTTATTTATTGTTATAAAACAGATTAAGACAAATTTATAGGTGTACATGGGCAAGGAGTTGGTAATTATTCTGATCCTGTATGTCCAGCTGTTATTTAAAATTGTCATTCTTATTATTTGTAGATTTTCTTGTCCTGTTATGAGTTCGTTTGTAGCTATTTTGTCTATTTAATACAATTTATTTGTTGGCTCTTTAGCACAGTATATTGAACAGGCACATGGATATTACAACATGGTTCTAATTACAAGTATGTGATAATTACTGAGTCAGTAAGCAACGTATTTCATTAAATTAAGATAAGGGGTAGGATTGAATACGCGCTCACTTCTCCCTACTCCTTTTCAGACAGAAAATTACTGGGAAACAAATTATTTTGTTCTTGGTTATATTTTCTGTCCTACTGATCGCTTCTCTTGTTTTTAAAACCCTGTTTGCAATAAATAATAATTAAAATCTAATAAACCTAGGTTTAATATCTAGTTAAACTAACAGGAGTTCAGTAAAATACCAAACTCCTGTTTAATTTAAATAAACAGAAAATATGAATTACAGAGGAACATAAACTGGGACATTACTAAAAGAAAGGGATGTGAATGTTCAACCAGCAAGAAATGTTTTCACCGTCCTACTTCCAAACTCTGCCTGTAGTTTTAAAAAGTCCAACTGAAGCCGTTTTCTGGGGTAGAAGTCGAACCTGGTGTTTTGTTTTGGGTCGATTCTTCCAGTGAAAACGAAAATGGCCCCAGAAAACTATTCTGGTTCTTTGAAAAGGAAACGCACCTTAAAATGGCGGCCGGATGATTTCCATCGGGATTGGTCACAGCAGTGGTTGCCCGCATGTAGAAATCAGCAGCATAAAATGAACCTGCATTCAGAGCATTGATTAAAGTAAATAGACATCAGAAGGACCTAACGTGAGAAATGTCTCATTAACACCAAAACCAATGGTGGATATCGCATCCAAACTGCAGATTTACTTCAACGGCTAATTCTTCCCAGTTTAGCTATTTAACATTAGCTTTAGGCGTCACTGTAGCATTTCAGTTAACAAATTGGAGAAATGCTTATAAAGCCCAGAAACATCCCGTTTGGCTGACTGCTCTTCATTAACAGGGTTTTAGATGAGCAGCACTTTGATATAATTAACCACCTACCACCAAAAGCAACTTATTTTCTCGATATTAGCTTTCTTGCTAGATTAGCTTTTTGCTAATCTGGTTTTGGAGCCTTTCTACAGACTGAACAGATTTACAACCACAAAGGAAGTAAGTCCTCTTAAAACCAGACTTACCGTGTGTAAAGGCCTCGTTGAACAATTTCTTTCTTTTTGTCAGGTGAAGGAGATGAGATAAAAATTAACACACAAAAACGTAACTAAAAGTAACTTCTTAGCTAACGATTTCACAAGTTCCACCATCTGTAATTTGCAATCATTTTTAAAGACATTTGTAGAATTGTTTTTTAAAAAGATGTTGTAGCTTAATATTTCTAAAGAAAAATAAAGTTTATAGAACTCTATATTACATTGAGCTGTGATACATAGTTACTAATAAAACTACAAAATGTTCTTTTTGTTAGTAATTTCTTAATCATTTGACACCAATAAAATTTTTAAATATGATTTTATGTCATGGTAAAGCTCTTGAATTTAACTTTAGCCCTGTGTCAATAGCTCTTGTCGTTTTGTTCTCAGGTGAAGGTGATGGTCAAAGTTTGCCCAACATCTCAGTCTGATGCTGCAGAGTCCAGTTCCTTCTTGAAAGTGGATCCCAGAAAGAAACAGATCACCATCATGGACCCGTCGGCCAACCAGACGCAGAACGCTGCCTCCCAGAAAAGAGCAGGAGTCAATCACGCTCCACCAAAGATGTTCACCTTCGATGCTGCATTTCCTCCCGATGCATCACAGGTGAGAATATTGGTGTGAAAAAATAAAGCACAACCAACTAAATGTCAGTTTTCTTCCTAAAAATGTCAAATTGTTTGGAGTGTGATTATTCTTTAAATCACCACTGGAAGCCAAACTTGTGTCTTTATTTGGAATACATTTAATTTTCATAAACCTTCTCCTTACACTTTCACTCTTTTAGCTTTTCTTGGTTGTGAGATAAACTACAAGCTTTGGATTACAGGGCACAACAATAAATCAAGTTTATTTGCAGAGCACATTTCAGCAACAGGCAGTTCAAAGTGTTTGACATCAGAAAAATGCAAGGCTGTAGCAGACGGCCAACAATTATAAATGCTGTTGTTACACATCAGTACGTGGATTGTTTCATTTATGTTTTAAATCTAGTTTAAAACTTCAAATCTAGTTTCAGTCTAGATTTAAGTGTTTCGGCTTTGTTTGTTCCAAATTTGTGCTGCATAGAAACTTGAACACTGTTGACCATTACATGTTATTTACAAATGTGTATTGTAATTTAAAACCATAAATCCTCCTCCTTTCACCTCCAGGGTGAAAGCATGAAAATGTTCAAGTCGTGAATATTTTTCACAGAAACAAATATGGCTTCCCAAGTTGCTAAAAAAAAAGAAGCAAAAACAAGAACATTGATTAGAAAATGAGTGAAGAGTTTGGCATAAAGGTGAACAGACTCATAATTTGAATGTGGCCGTCTCAGTGTCTAACCCTTGCTTTGTGTTTTCCCTCATCATCCCTCCGTCGTCGCCTGTTGCCAGGCGGAGGTGTGTGCAGGAACGGTGGCTGAGGTCATCCAGTCGGTGGTGAACGGAGCCGACGGCTGCATCTTCTGCTTCGGACACTCCAAACTGGGTAACAGCCTCTTGAGCACAACTTCTACAGAGCACATGTGGTTTATGAGCCATTCCTCGTATGTGTGCCTGACTGTTAGTGTGTCGCTCCTTCACTTGGCGACTCTCCCTCGTCTGTCAGAGACAGAAGAGGATTAGTGTCTGCTCCGGCTGAAAGCTTCCTCAGTCTGTTTTCCTGTCTTCCTCTTTCGCTCCCTAATCCTCCTGAAGCTGATTTTTTAGAGGAGCGTCTTAGAAAGGGTCAGGACCTTCACTGCACACTGCAACGCAATCTGAACCCAGACATGTGCAGCGTTAACAAAGGCCAGGCAGCTCAGACACATGTTGTTTAACTTCAGGTCAGACCCAGTTCTGTTTATCCCAGAGCTGCATTGTTGGTCATTCTGTGATCTGAATACGTCCAGCTGGAGTTTCCACCAAGTCTCTTTAAAATATGGAACTGAAGATAATGGTTGAGAATTAAAATGTGGCGGTTTTGTACTCAACTGAGCTAACTTGTACTCAAAATCACAATTTGGATTAAATTAACAAGATTACTTTTATTTCTTTGTTGGACATGTACAGCTCTGGGAAAAATCAGAGTAAACTGCACTGATCCCAACTGAAAACCTCCTGGTTATTCCACCAAGTCTTGATTTCTAAACTAAAGTTAAAACATTAGTATTGTTGTTTCTAAATTAACATGGATTTGTTTTCCTTGCATTATTTGAGATCTGAAAGCTCTGCGTCTTGTATGTTCTTATTTTGACCATTTCTCATTTTCTGAAAATAAATACTAAATTTTTGCTTGGAATTTCAGAGACATGTCATTGGTTCATAGAATAAAATAACAAGATTCATTTTATTCAAACATAAACCTATAAAGAGTAAAATCAGAGAATCTGATGTTTTTAAGTGGTGTCTTAATTTTTTCCAGAGCTGTATTTCAGAGCCGCCTGAAGTTCGTTGAACCCAAAGTGATTCTCCACAGACACATACATTTCTTATTGGCTGAGCCATGCGTTTACTTTTGATCTGTAACTTATTGGGAAAAACCAAAACAAGTGTGTGAACATCCAATATACCCCCAGTATGCTAATCAGCTTTTACAAACAAACTAGCTTGGTTAAGTAAACTGATTTTAAATATCTATTTTACCAATTAAACCGAATTTCTAATCAGAAATTAACTGTTTTTCTACTTTATCAACATTCCCAACATTAACTTCACTCAATGCAACTGGAAAAATAGCTTTACCTTAATGTTTAATTTTATGTTGTTGATGCTAATTAGCACCTCAAAAGTCTTTGAATTAAAGTGGCATTTAAAAATAAAATTAAAATCTTTGTCTACAGACATGCAGGTTGGGTGAACTGATAACTCAAAGCTCTCTATGGGAGTGTATTTATCCACGCTTAGCTGCACACACACAGGCAGAGACGAGCCATAGCAACCTTCAGCTAAATGTGGGTGAGCATATAAAATGAATGAGTGGGTGAGACAGATGTGCACACAATAATTAGAGCCTCCTAATACAAAATAAGTCACCACTATGCCCGTCTAGACAGGTGTTTTTATTCCACAACTTCCACCAAACTTTCAAACAGAAAAATAAAGACACAATTAATGGTAAAAGCTACTCTGCCTGTAATAAACAACTACATCTGGAACTAATGTTCCCTCTAATTGCTTGAGCATGGCTGTGTAAATGACACTGCAGGCGCTTTTATAAGCTTGGAGAAACAAACTTTTGTTGATGGATTTCTGAATGGATCCCTGCGTTCTGTCGCTGCCATGACCAGGAACCGTTTCAGCTTAAAGAGCCGCCGCCGCCTGGCACCCCGGGCCATGAATCCTAATGGGGCCGCCGCGTTATAATCACATTACCTTTTTGCTAATTAAAACGGGGAAAGTAGCACAAAGAGTGTTTATCTTCAGCCTGGAAGCCCAGGGCTGTGGATCTATGAGGGGTCAAATCTCAGCACAACAAGCAGGTTTGCATTGAAAAAAGCCAAATATACCGAAATTAAAAACTGCTACATTTGTATAATTTTGATACAAGCCAAATATTATAGCTTTTGTCAGCATTGTTACCAGAAAGCCTAAGAGTCATTAAGCTTTTCCACACTTTGTCACAAATGTAAGATTTTAGTGAAATTTTATGTAATAGACAAAACGCTTAAGAAAATAATTATCTGAAAATGTAGGTAAGGGAGGTAAAGTAATTTCATTTATGAAGCACATTTTCAGCAACAAGGCAGTTTCCGATGAATAAATTACAAGGAAATACAAACAAAACCAAAAGAAAGACAAAAGTTGAGAGAGGCATTAAACTAAATGTTGGTTCCAGTTGAAATATAATGTGGATTAAGTTGTTAATGTGCTGGTTCCGGTCGGACAACGTAAGCTAAGCGCTACCGTTAGCATCCATGTTTACTTCCATAAACACTGAGAACTTCTTCTGTTATGGCGTTTGGCTGTAACGCTGATGTTATTGCGCCCTTTACTGCGCATGCGGGACACTTTCAGGTCGTTTGCCGTTCACACTGGAGATCACATACAGGGCGCATTTATTTGGAAGTGTGAACGGCCCACAGACCTCGAGTTTGACACCTGCTATAGATCCGTCCTAACCCGTAGGTCAACTTTTACACTCATGAAGCAGCCTTTTGGTTTCATTAACACAAAGTGTCAGAATGTGTAAATAAATGCACATTGTCCCTTTTCCAACACGTCTGCACCGTTTCATGAAGCAGCTCAGTGTTTTTAGAGCAGATGCTTAAGGAAACGCTGGGGGAGAACAATGTAAAATCACAACGTAGTTGACAGCCTCCCCTCCATCCTCATTCAGAACAAATGGGAAACATTTCTCTACGCTGCTTCACAGGAGTCAGGCTTTCATGTCCTCTGTTTTCCACATGTTAGCTGTGACATATGGCTTTGTTTAGGCGGGTGTTTGATCTCCTGATTCTGACAGCCGCAGCAGGTGTAGGAGGAGGATAATCATCGCCCTGTGACTGGAGGAGACACAGATCCACTCAGAGACAATCTTTTCACTCTCACACCTTTTTCTTACTCATCTTCCTCCAGAGAATAGAGCTTTTATGATCTTTTTCTTCTCACCCCTTGCTCTGCTTTTTGCCTGTGTGTCATCCAGGAAAATCGTACACAATGATTGGTCGTGACGACTCTCTTCAGACCCTGGGAATAATCCCCTGTGCCATATCCTGGCTGTTTAAACTCATCAATGAGAGGAAGGAGAAAACAGGAGCGCGCTTCTCTGTTCGAGTCTCTGCTGTGGAGGTGACTGAGAAAAACACCTCAGTTGTTATTAGAAACATTACTGATGTTTTTTACCAAATAGGAAAGAAAGCAGCTGCAGGGATCACTAACGGTTGCTAAATTAGCATTTTTTTAAGCTTTTACTTGAGAAGTGCTCCTAAGTTTAAAAGAAAAAGAAAAATGTGTTTAGCCTGTCATTGAGTGACTTATTCTGAAACATTTCTAGTCTTTTTAGTAAAGATAATAAAAGACAGTAAAGCTACTGCACTGTAAAACATTTTAAGGTGGTTTAAATTGAAACTGAAAGTCCACCTGCTGCCATGAAAATACAATTTAAGTCAACAAGAAAATTGTTTTGGTTTTTATTCAGAAATTAAAGTTCATGAAGTTGATTTAACAAGAGACAAGTTGTCTATAAATGTTTTTTAAGTTAATTAATCTTGAATTGTGAGTTTTAACCTAATGCTGCAATTTAAACCAAATAATTATTTCACAATATGTAAATAAAAACTGTTCTCACCTGGTTAAAGAGCCACATTTCTCTATCATTTTACTCACAATATCAAGTTAAAATAACTTATTTTACTTTAGAATAATTTAAATTCTTGTTTCAAATTTTCTGATTGATTTGTGTTCAGGTTTGGGGAAAGGAGGAGAACCTGAAGGATTTGCTGTCTGAAGTGGCGACAGGAAGTCTGCAGGACGGCCAGTCGCCTGGAGTTTATCTGTGTGAGGATCCAATCTGTGGCATGCAGGTACATCTGATTGATTATTTAAATGTTTTCAATTTGCTTCAGAATTTATTTTTAACTTTTTAAAGTCAATTCCGTCTTTGGGAGTTGAGACAGAAACACACCCTTGTGACATTTGAAAATAATGAGAATCAAAAGTACAGAAGGAAAAAGCACTTAATAAAAACTTTAATCAATCGAATGCAGGGTTTCCCTCAGTTTATTATAAGCCTGGCGGGCCACCAGGCTTTACTTGTGCCCCCACCAGGCTTAGCATTGCTTATTTATTTAAGTTTCTTTTTAATGTTTGCACTTTTTAAGACTTTATAGTTGGTGTTCAGATATTAATCTCCCAATCTTTCAATAACACAATTAGCAAGAGATATTTTCACATTCTAGTCAACTTTAAACACTTTTTAACTCAAAACGTGCCGGGCCACTGATGAATAACCGCCAAGTGCCTCAACCTCCAGGCTAACAGGTTTTCTGGAGGGGAACCTCAAAATGTAAATTTTATTTTACTATTTTACCTTAACTGAACGTAATTATGAATGTTCAAAGAGCAAAAAAGCACAAATTAAATAGTGTAATGATAAAACAACATATCAGATTATGACTTTTTAACATGCTTTATACAAAACTCAAACAACCACTAAATTACTACTAAATAGACCAACAAATTAGAGAATAGCAGCAGCATTACTTTTGCTGTTTGTCCATGAATATGTAATCTCAGAGTGGTGTCCAAATCTGAGCCAAAATTGTTAAATTATCAATTTGGGTTCACTGCAATTCATTATTTTTGTAAAATTGTAGATGGAAATGCTGAGCAATAAAATCAATGCAAATGGTTTTAACTAGACAAATGCAGTCTGATTTTTGCCAAATAAAGCAATATATATATAAAAAACATGTTAAACAGCTGATTCTGACCACATAGGACACCAAAGTTTAACAGTATTAGTTTGTTTTTTTCTTTTTTTTAGGAAAAACATGCTGCAGTAGTCAGATTGTCACAAAGTGACAGCAACAAGTGAGCAGCAGAATGTCTGCTTGTTTATAGGATTAGAGGGTCTGGTGCAAACACATCTGTATAATCCCTAACTAATCTGGCGTAATCTCATCAGTAATTACATCCTGCAGCACACACACACATTTTCCACTCCTTGCAGCTTCTTTGTATGTCACACACCTGCAGGTGAACCATTACTAGCAGAGCCCGACATGCCAAATCCTCATTGTAAACATAATCATGGTATAAATACTTTTTGGCTGGTGACTCAAATCCCTCTGGCTTAATTTGGTTTCCTCTTACCTCCCCCATCCTATCATGTCTGTAATATTGATGCAACATTATTTTTAAAATCTGGATGTTCTCCAGCTCCAGAACCAGTCGGAGCTCCGTGCTCCCAGCCCAGAGAAGGCGGCCTGGTTCCTGGATGCGGCCATCGCAGCTCGCCACAGCAGCCAGAGGCCCAACACCACAGAAGAAGAACACAGGAACTCCCACATGCTCTTCACGTTGCACATCTACCAGTACCGCATGGAAAAGACAGGCAAAGGAGGCAGTGAGTACTCTATGCTAGGAAAACATTACCACTGAGATGTGTTTTCCTGCTGCAGATTTAGTTTTTCATTTTATTGAGGAAAACAAAGTTTGTCTGAAATATGATATTCATAAATGCATAAATGTTATAAATGCAAATCTGTCACCAGTATGTCACTGTGTGATCTATTAATAATTATTCAGTGCTTAGAGAATAACAGTCTGATAACACAATCACACTGAGTCACTGCATGTGACTGAGACAGAGTCTGGTGCTTCTCATGCACAAAATGTGTGCTGTACTTGTCACTGTTTTTCCTCTTCAGAGCCACTTCCAAGTACAATAACTCTTCAAAGATCAGCTGCCATGTGGGACCAAAGCTCAGTCGTAACGCAGCATAGTACAGATTTTTAAAAATTGTTCGAGTTTGCTGAAAATTACTTCTAGTTTAAGGGACGGATTAGGAATGTAGTGCTAATGGTTACAGTTAGCACAGTGTTAGCATTAAGCAAAATGTATCAAATGCTGCTACTGACTGCATTTTATCAAATCATAGCACTGTTGCTCATTTTAACATAATATTGTTTGCTAAATAGAGTAAATTTATATTAGAGAACAGGCTATTAATCCCCAAGAACTATTGACTACAGATTAGCTAGATTTAGCATTGTTGCTAATTTAATTTTCTACAATGTTAGCATACTAAAGGGAGTAAACCAAAAATAGTCAACATACTATCAATCCCCCAAAACTATCAACATCATCTTAGCTAACCTTATTATTATTATTCTTATAGTGTTGTTGCTAACTTTAGTTTCTACAATAATGTTTTCATACTGAAGGGGGCAAGTCAAGGTTTGTCTACTTGCTACTTGACATCATTTTGGCTAACCTTAGCATTTTAGTTATATTTAACTTATACACTGTTGGTGAAATACAAAATAGAGTAAGTCAATGATAGTCAACTTGTAATTGACAGCATTTTAGCTAAGCCTGGACATTTTCATCACATACAAGAGAGACACAAACTATCTATTGTCTTAACCTGTTTATGGTTTGACACTCAAATCAGCTCCACTGATGCCTCTGATTCAAGTCTGATATGGACACTTTGACAGGCTCCTTTGCATTTTAAAAATCAGTAAATAAACTTAAGGACGTCAATTAAAAGTCTAATTGTGGTCAGAAATAAACACGTGTGTTAGCATAATTGTCAACATGCATGAAAGGAAGAGACTCAGAGATTAGAAATTAATAACTAATGTGAGAGCATGCATTGTTCTCATTTTGCTTTCAACTGACCCTGGACTTCATTTGCTAAAATGTCTTTTATTGCAAACACATTGTGATATTTACCCAGTGTTCCCTATTTTGGAACTTGGAAGCAAAGCACATTGAAGAAAACATTCCTTTTGGTTTAATCTTCATCCATTTGTCAATGTGCTTCAATAAAAAGTTTTTTTAGAGTTGTTTGAATCTTAAGAGCTGCAGCTTCACCATCAAACTCACTACATTGTCCTGTTGGATTGGGCAGGGATCCATTCTTTGTTCTCTTTTTAAAAGCTCCACTTCAGTTTCATCCTAAACAAAAATCAGATATAATTCCACTAATCTTAAATCTTCTGGATTGTAAGCAGGAGAGAAAAAGCCCCACTGAATGCCTTGCTGGACTGTCTGAATGACTTTAAATAATGGATAAAATGTAAAACAGATGCAAGACTTTTGGGAGTACATAACCTCCTCAACTCCAAAGGTTTTTCTGCAAAAACTCAGTGTAATTTTTGACATCAAATTCTTTCTCACTGGCAAGGAAAACAGTTGTCAGAAGCTGCTTTTTTGTCAACTGAGAGTCCTTGACGAAGTAAAGTCTTTACTGTCATTCCTGCACTTTAAAGGGGTGATTTATAATTTCATCTAATCTACACAAGACAAGAGTACAGTCTGCATTGTGACAGGAGGGAGAAGGAAAAACAGATTTGGTAAGCTACAGTTAGCTTACCAAAGGATCGTTATTAAAAATAGTAATGGATAGCAATGAATAAGTGGCTTAAGATTAGGTCACTAAAAATAATTACTGAAGGTAGAAGTGGAAAGTTTTTCAGAGTTAGTTGCAGAACCTTTGAATACTACTGAGATATACAGCATGTCGCAGGATGTAGACATCAGTTTGCCGCTGTGCTGATGACGAGACGGTGAACAGCGTCACACCGACTAACTGCATCTTAACACCTAAAAATAATCTATGTTGGGCTACAGGTAGAAATTAAGTTTGTTTTAGCCGACACTGAAACTCATTTAAGCTTCTATTTTTAATTCAGACACATTGACAAATGAAAGGCTCCAGTGCCATAATTAGTGCTTTTTCATTTATTTTTGAGTGGTTGGTCAGCAACAAAACTCTTGACCTTTGAACCTTTTAGTTATCAACTAGATACATGGACTGTGTGTATTCTGATAATGTACAAATTGGAACCAGTTTTAGATCTTTAGCTACTTTATTACGCCTTTTATTTAAATTTGTTTGGTTAAAACTAGAAGCTAGACGTAAAATTGTAATTTAGTATAAGTGGGTTAATAAAGTTGAACAGACAAAGCTGCAGCTGAATAAAGGAATAAGCGTTTTAGTCTGTTTTTATGTCCCCTCATTGATCTGTAACGTCTTTCTGAAAGGAGGAGCTGGAAAAGGTTATGTCCTCGGTGAGTAATGTCTTTAAAAATACTTTTTGCCCTTTTCAAACGGGAACTGCTCTACAGCTGTTTGACCTGTGGCAACTGAAAACAAGGCAATGTTCTGTGCTGCTTTTACAGAAAGAGCCATGTCAAGGTTTTGGATGCAGCTGGAAAACTAAACCATCAAGCACCTTGTCAGGATGTTTTCTGTTGAGCATTTCGAGAAACTGACCAGCAGTTCTGAGAGTTTAGTTCTCCTTAACTTTCTGAAATGGTGAAAGGACTGAGAGGCTTTTTGTCTTTGTTGATGGTTATTAGCTGTGATTCTTTTTCTAATTTTTGGCGCAATAAAATCTATGTATTTTTGCCTTAGACTTCCTGGTTTTCAAAAACAATTTTTGTCACTATGCCTAGTGTAGGGTCTTCTTTTTTTAACTTTTTTTTTCATTTGGATTCACGTATGGAGAAAAAAACGGTAGGACAGTGTGTGGGCTGAGCACACAGCCCTCTTATATAAGGGTCAAAATACTGGTCACCTAATGTGTCTATTATTAATATGTAGTTACTATCTTCTTAGATTAAAAACATTTCAATTCCAGGGTGTCCACGCATCGTTAAAAAGTCTTAAACTTGTGTGTCTAAAATTAAGGCCTTAAATGTCTTAAATTTATTAAGGAAATGTAAGTTGGAAATATTTCAATTACAGATCTTAAATTTTATAGTGGCAAGACTATTTAATTCAGTTTAATAATGTAGTGTTAATTCATAATAAATGTCAACGCAATTTACAAAAAATAATTAATTACACATGCAGTCCAATTTGTCGTAATTATCAAATTTATCCAAGTCATCAATGTAGATTTTTTTTTCTTGCAGGACTTTTCAGTCAGGCAAACGTTTGAGGCGGTTGAGGCAACTAGTTGCCAATATATATATAGATCTATATATAGAGACATATATATATAGATCTATATATATAGATCTATATATAGAGATCTATATATGTCTATATATATAGATCTATAGTTGTATATAGATATA